>JAXGGA010006164.1:0-71843 GCA_038373865.1 Uloborus plumipes
CAGAAGCAAGAGTAACCCTGTGTTTAGCAGCTTTCTTGAGTACTATACTACGGTGAGTAATTCACCCTATACTTATTTTCGAGGGTCACTCACGAAGTAAGCAGATATTCTGGCACAAACAAGGCAAAACATTTAACGAGAAGAGTTTTTTTAATGGACCTTTGCCCCCAAAGAGTAGAGTGAGCCACCAAGCTGTTTATGCTAGCATGTACCTAGTATCAAGTAGTTTCCATATTAAAAATAAATTGGCATTTGTCACTCATTGCTTATGGAGTCAAGCGATCATATTTTTAGTATGATATATTCACGACCTTAAACTTTAACCTCTACTCAAGGACAAACAAATCATATTTTCAAAAAAAGAAACTTATCTTTTTTTTATTATAGTATTCCAAACAGAACCTAAATTTTTTTTGGAAAATTGAAGATATCAACGATCAGAAGTGTCCGACTTTTAAAAAAATGACTCCTAAGTACAGAAGTTATACTATTTACACTTCTTAAAAATATTTCCAGCTCAAGGTTATTTTTTTGTACATTCTAATCGGAAGTAATAAAGCGCGAAACTAATATGAGCCACAGGAAACGTAGAGAAATAAAAAATAAAACAATTCTACTAAGGGGGTGGGGGGAGAATTTGTTAAAAGTTGAATGGCTAAAATTGTTTTTATGTGAAAGATATAAATCAACTGATATTTTATCTTACTGTTGTTATAAAGTATGATTTTCAATCACATTTTGAGTCCTATGTTTTTTAAGATGAACAACGAAATGCTATATGCCCAAAAGTATTTCACGTACAATAAAAAAGAATATACGAAAATAACTACAAACTCGTAAAAATTTAGAATTGTGTTAACCAGGTGTCAATAAGAGTGTATTATTTTTACAATAACGACATAACGAGAAAGGGGGTTTTTCTTTTACAGTATGCGTGATGTTCAGCAGTCCTTACAGTACTTTGGGACTTATTGGTGACCTTTTTTATGTATCCCACACTAACAAAATAATAAAAAAAAACTCAACAAAATCGTCCATGCGGCAGTGATAACCATTACCAGACGACAGTATATGGACAAGTATCAGTATTTTTTGAGGATTATTATATATGCGGGATTTAAGTTATGATTGAAAACTGGGTCGGAATACTAAAAGGTTGAAAACAATACATTCCAAAAGATATTCATACTGAAAACTACTTTAATATTAAGGCTTTTATATCAAAAGCAAAGAGCTATTTTAGTAACCAAGAACACAACAAACCTTCTGAACAAAACATGTGCTTCTAAAAATCATTTCTCAGAAAATTCTGTGTTACGAAACTTCAAAAGTGCATCTAAGTTTCTTGCCAAATTCGCGCATCCAAAAACAATTCTCTAAAATCTTCAGTTTTGCTCCCACATAAACATATGTTTAAAAAATAGATATGAGGGATTCTTCTATAGAATAAAATAGCTGTTCCGTGAATTTTTTTCAGAATCATATGTCTAAAAAATTCTCTAGCCATCTGGATTCAGGGATTTAAAATGTCGAATTTGCTGATTCCGTTTTTCTCAATGTAGTTGTAATACGATTGGTTGAAGTGCATCATCAGCCATACAAAATGAGATGAGAAATCTAGGGATAATATTTTGTTAAACATTCTGCAAGACTGCAGACAGATATATAAACGGTTTTTCACTTTCTCTTCAACAACTACAAGCTAAATAAAAATGTAGAAGTAAAAGATGGCTGTATGGATCTCCAATAGCTGATCTTAAAGTTATAAGAGCAATTTATTGCATTGATAAGAGAATTAATAGCTATTAAACACGTGTCCATAGTTATTAAACGTAACGGAAAACATAGGTGCTACTGCCTCTGTTGGTTACTTCCTTATTTTATACCATGCAACACGGGAAAGATTTGTAGCAGAAAGAAAAAATAAATAACACTCGGGAGACCGGTAGGAATTAAAACACACAACTAATGCTTAATACACTGAAAATGTGATCGAAAAAAAAATGTACAAAAAGGCGAAAAATGGCGAATTTACATATAGATCTTGCCAATCTTGGGAACAAGAAAAAAACAATCGCAGAATGATAAGGTATTAAATAAACGAGTAAGGGTGCTAAAATCATCGGCCAATGTCGTTAAATATTTTTTTCTTTTTATAAGCTGTATAATGAGAGCCGTTATCATTATAAAAACTGTTTCTCAACTGCCCAGTGCACAGTTCAGGCTTCATTCCGCTTACTTTACTGTCTCAGCACTAGTTGAATAAAATGAAGGGGTCAAAGAATTTGACTTAATTAATCCGATACAATTGCTTCTCATAATTGTTACCTGGCCAGTAATAAAATCACATACATTAAAAAAAGAAAACATTAACATTAGCAACAGAAAATTACTCTTTTTTTTTTTGATAAGATTATTAATTTTAAATAGATAACATCTGAAAATTTAGTGAATTCAAATTTACAAACATCTAAATCGGAAAATTCAAATTCACTGCGTAAAATCCTTCTACAAATTAAATTTGCATTTTCCCAAAAAACTAGTAAACCCAAAAATCAGTATTTGGTCTTATTTGTCCTCTTGTAAAGATGATTCAGATTTTTTTTATTATATGTAATGCATTTTAATTATTTTTTCATCCTATTTTTTTATTTTTAAAGTTTATTTTTAATATTGATGCTCTCACTGCATGAGTGCCTGTAGTCCAATCCTATTCATGGGTATCAAGTAGCATCTAAAATCCGTAGCCGTAATGAAAGCATTAAAATGAAAAATTTTACTTGGCACCACACATCATAAAATGCTTTACCATAACTAACATTGTTTAAGATCTCGATTTCAATTTCATAGCTAAAAGCAATGAAAAAACATTTCAACGCTTTATAAAACTAGTTAAGAAAAAATATCAAATTTGAAAAAAAGTTATTAAAAAATCCAAAGTTTTTTTTTTTTTTCAATTTTACTTCAAAAATGAGCTTTTCTTGAGATTTTGTACTGCTACATTATGGTAAGTAATGAAATACTGTAAGCTAAATCGAAAAGAAAGAAAAAAACTTCTCCTATTCATATTCAGCGCGATATTTTGAAGGTAATGCTCAAGCTCAGAATATGAGCCAAGTCTTCGCTATTGCCGCGCTCTATCTGATGCTTGCTTTATGGTTACTGAAGAGCTTGCTCATGTTCGTATTTCATCCAGACAGAAAAATGAAAATTATGTACTATATCGGTTTAGCACATGAAGAAAAAAATATACAAAAAGATTTTTAAAGTTATCTGCAAAAAAATCATAAATAAAATACTTCAAGATGCATCACCTACGAAAAAAAAGTTTAAATGAAAATTTCTTACTTTCTATTCAATTTTTTTTTTAGTTCCTTACTACATTTATTTTATTTTCTTACCTATTAAGTGCCGTAAATGATTAACATTTTCTTCCAGTTTTTATGTTGATTGCAAAACAGACATACATGACAGATGAAAATCAATGTGAATCAAATGGAGAAAACGCTGGTAGAAAATACAAATCAGTCAACAACAAAAAATTTAGACTCGTTTATCATAGTAAACATTAATTTATGTGATAAATGTTTTCAACTTAACAGCTATAAATCAAAAACTAGTTATGTTATAAAAAAATATATATATTTCCAGTCTGCAAAATGTAATAAATGATTATTTGTAAACTGGATTATCTTTATAGAACTGCAATTAGCATCTATCAGTGTTTCAAGTATCAACTGTACTAAAAGGGGGAAAAAATCTTTATCAGAAATGTGTTGAAGGAGAAGCTAAAATGGATTACTTGTATTCAATCAAAAGTACTATTTTGTGTTTAATTTGATATAACTTTACTTCTCAGAAAACTTTTCTCCGTACTTCAGTTATTAAGGTTTCGTTTTGAAAGATACACCAATCTGCATTGTTACAGCGTTTGTAGCAGGAAGCAAGTTTGACTGTCGTTCTGTTTTTTATTCTTTTACAACAAAAATGGTTTGTTGATTAAGCTTTTAAAAAAATAAATAAATCATTTGAGGTTGATGAATAAAAGAAAAAAATATGGCTTAATTTGGCAGCAATCACCTACTAAATACGCAGTAAATTTCATTTGTATAGTATATATTATTAAGTACCACTCGCAAAACTGTACCCTATTAGTTTGATTTTTTTCTTCAAATACCTTCGTGTAAAGTAAAATCTAAATACTATTCAGCAAATGAAAGTATTTTATTTAAAAGAATTGAAGTTATTTTGAAGCGACTATTTTTTTTCCACCATAAAGCACCGTTAGCAAAATTAAAACAAAACTCAATGCAATTTCAATCATTTAAAATTATTTTAAATCAAATACCCGGGATAGAATAGTTATTTTATACCAAAACCGATGTTTTTTTAAGAAATGCCCATGAGGGGGTATTGGCGCAGACTACGTTTTTAATTTCAGGGGGGTCATTTTAGGCAGTCTAAGTTTCTATTCGGGGGTTCCCTTCTTATGGGGATGCCCCAAGCATTTGAGGGGGATGCGTTATAGCTGTTGGAGTGCTAGGCACTCCTGGTTGTTAAGAACATAGTCGTTTATCTACTGACTTATAAGTAAAACTGACAAAAGTTCAATTTCATGCTCTGATATAGGGTAAACCGATTAGTGAATGAACACTTAAGCGAAATTTCGTTTTCAAAAATTAATAGCATTGCTACAAATTGTAGCATTTGTCACATGACAGTAAAAACACTTTAGGTGATATATGAAGGGTCAGGGGGAAAAACCACGGTAGTCCACTTTTTGTTGAATTTAAACTGATGCTACCACCTGTTAGAAAAATAAGTGTAATTTCGTTTAGTATATGCAATATTCGTGAAAAAACACTGTAGTCCATGTAGTATTGTCATTTTAGAACAAGTATACTGGGGAAGTTTATGAGTTCGTAAAGTTTAAATTTCGTTTTTCTCAAAATGAATCAAATGTGACTACCGTGGTTTTTCCCCCTGACCCTTCATATGTAATGATTTTTAAAAATATTGCGCTGATTTTTATGGTTCTGGATCAGGTTTTTGGGGGGTTGAAAGGAGAAAAAATGCCTTGACCCAGTGCATGAACACCCCAAACAAAACAGAAACGCAGCATTTTCTAGCCATTTTCTTTTTAGAAATGTATAGAATGACGTGCCTACTGCTGGTTTATCTAAGAAAAATAGTTTAAAAACTCATTTTTTAAAGAAAATTACGAGGTGTTCATTCACTGGGAGTGTTTATTCACTGGTCTGTCTACCCTATATGAGAAGCTTTAAGTAATGGTTTGAAACTTAATTTTATATAAAGAAATGCACAACATAAAGTGAAAACTAAAAAAATTGTAATAAAATGGTCAAATAATATTAGATTACAGTAGTAAATAGCTACCTAAGAAGCTCTCACTTACGACCACAATACAAAGCAAAGCTGCAATACTTTATTTTACATGTAAAATTATTTGTCAGACACAGAAGTCCTAATAGTATGCTTTATCTATATTTTCTCAAATAGTTAATTATAAATATGTAGCAGAGAATATGAACAACAGAAACATTAAAAGTATTAACAGAACACATTCATATTAAATTGCTTTAACCTTAATAGTTCTAAAAAATATTCTTAACATTTTATTCATAAAACTTGCGATGAAGAAATTATGGGTGTGTTTTTATACAAGAAAGTGCTCTTTTGCTACGTTAGATAAAGTAATATTCACTCAGATTGAGAAGGTTGAATTAATCGCACATATTTTTTTACAGACTAATGTCTTCTTTTTGGATCATTTATGAGGCAAGCCAAAGGCTATTCCTTAAGCTTAGAATCAGTGCCATTTAATTGCAACAAAAAGCAAAACTTCTCGTTCAGGTTACTGAAACAAGTCCTTATAAATATGACAGAATTTTTACTAAACACATTCTACTGGAATAAGTTGTTCGGGAACAAGCATTATGAGTACGAAATTGAACATATTTAAAGACGTAAAAAATACACCTTGAACATTACTTTGAACATTTGGAGGAAGCTAGTCACTTAATTAAAAAATATATTTAACCCATAGCAATACATTCAACCCTAAGCTTCAACTTTTGAATAATTGAAGTTAGAGGCAGGGCCGTCATTTGTGGGGGGGGGGGGCATGTGGATGTCAATTGTCCCCCCTGGCTTTGAGAAATCAATTTACATATAAGTGGGCGTGGTTTTTGATGTTTTTGGGTAAAATTGCATTGTGTTTGGACCCTTAGCCCCCCCCCCCGGAAAAACTTGAAATGACGTCCCTAGCTAAAGGGCTATCTCATAATCCTTCAGATAAATTTGCTAATAGGGCGAGTTGTTGGCAGACTTGAAACCGAGTAGTTAAAAGCTAACTTGGCTCGATGGTTACTAGCACTTTGCATTTGGTACCAATGGTGTAGAATCAATTCTAAAAACGTTTATTGTTCTCAGGGTACCCAATTAAAGTGATTATAGAACCAAGACACTTATACTAGATCTCTACTTAGTGCTAAGTGTTCTGACGACACTGACAGACAATGGATAAAGAAAATTCTCATTACTTTGCTAAGATACTAAGTATATTTAATTTTGTATAAGTTTTATTTACCAACTTCATGTTATTTTCCGTTTACCATATGTTGTTATTTTCAGTTTACTATTTTTCCTTTTCAATTTACCAACTTCTAATTTCTGTGTAATAAATGCTTTTTTTTTTTCATTCCATTTTATTATAAATTTATGAAACATTTTTTTTATCAAATTCTGTCACTTTATTTACGCTGTTAAGAGGTTTTTTTTTAAAGCGAATAAACAAGTAGAAGCTGTGGCACAGTACGATTTACTATCAATATTATCACAAAGGAGAAAGCCAATACTTGTAGGTACCACTATCTTTCAAGATTTCTTATTTGATCAGTCTAACGTCCAAACTATTTGTTATGTGTTTGACTTTAACGTTTATTTCTTAGCTATATCTTTGTCAATATAATGCACAATCAATCTTGTGTATAGAGCATAGTTAAGCTTGATGCAATATTTAGGCTTACATTAAATTCGTTTTCACAACCAATTGAAATGTTGAAGTGATTGAAAACAGTGAACAAGTACTGGGATTAAATTAAAAATTTAAACAACCTCTGACCCGGATTTTTGATGTCATATTGAAACGAACGGGTCATAAAGCATTTTAAATCGAAATGCATTTAATTGTTTTCGAGAGGCTATGGAAAACACGGAAAAGGAAAGAATCCTTACTAGTAAAATTTTGCTAGTCGCAAAAGCATAATAAAGAAGGAAAATCAAAAATTCTTATATTCAAATCAATTACAAGTATTTTAATTGTTAACAAATAGAAACTATCAAAAGATAAAGATTTTAAATCGGTGAGTTTTCTTCCCCCTTCGGCTAACAATGTCATCGGTTTCCAATCTTGTAGATTTAAGCCTCAGCTGAACTTAATAAAAAACGTTATAATTCTTATTCTATTATACATGGAAGTTCCAACCACATCTTATCAGTCGCAAAAATGCTTTTCCTTCTTTTGGTACTATTGCTTTAAATTGCACAGGATCTCTTCACTTCAAAAAATCGAGAAAACACTTTTAAAGGTGTTTATAAGAGCAAGAATCTGAGAGAGTGTCACGCCTGTGATTCATGACCTCTCAGATTTTCATCCAAAAATTACCAAATGTTTATTATCTTATTGAAAGACCAAATCCAGAATGTTTTGCTCTAAAGTTGAGTTGTTTAGTTTTAATGGACCCCTAAAGATGAAGGTGCGGCATCAAAAATTAAGCGGATTTTCGAGACATGAAAGTTGCCGTGAGCCAAAACTCTTACCAGGAACTGTTTAACTACAATTTTCTTGTTGTATATGGAATATAGAAGGTTGAAACTTTACAAAATGAATGTTAAATTTGTGGTAAGTTGTTGCCGTAATGTCAGTGAAGGCCCTCAAAACAAGGCACTTTTGACGTTTTTTAGCCTTTTAGACGTCAAAAAATAGCTTGTACATTTCAATTGGCACGGCAAAAGTAGTGTCGTTTGAAAGACCAGTGTAAGCACTTTAAAATAATGTATAAATAACCGAGGAAAGTTCAACGTGCTTTTAGTTGCGTAAGGCCGAAATATGAAAAATGTCATATTTTACCGATATTCAAACGGTCATAACTTCCTCTGCCAACAACATATTGAAATATTTTTTTGCCAATGTCATACTCAAGTCTTTGTCTTAACATAACAGTTGAGTCCTTTGAGGCGAAATGTCAAATTTTTTTTTACAAAAAATGTATTTTTTCCTGTACATTTTTGGTAAAAAAATTTTTCACATTTCGCCTCAAAGGACTCAACTCTTCTGTTAAGACAAAGAATAGAGTATGACATTGGCAAAAAAAATATTTTAATATGTTGTTGGCAGAGGAAGTTATGACCGTTTGAATATCGGTAAAATATGACATTTTTCATGTTTCGGCCTTACGCAACTAAAAGCACGTTGAACTTTCCTCGGTTATTTATACATTATTTTTAAGTGCTTACACTGGTCTTTCAAACGACACTACTTTTGCCGTGCCAACTGAAATGTACAAGCTGTTTTTGGACCTCAAAAACGCTAAAAAACGTCAAAAATGCCTTGTTTTGAGGGCCTTCACTGACCTTACAGCAACAACTTACCACAAATTTAACATTCGTTTTGTAAAGTTTCAACCTTCTATATTCCATATACAAAAAGAAAATTGTAGTTAAACAGTTCCTGGTAAGAGTTTTGGCTCACGGCAACTTCCATGTCTCGAAAATCCGCTTAATTTTTGATGCCGCACCTTCATCTTTAGGGGTTCATAAAAACTAAACAACTCAACTTTAGAGCAAAACATTCTGGATTTGGTCTTTCAATAAGATAATAAACATTTGGTAATTTTTGGGACAAAATCTTAGAGGTCATGAATCACCTCATAATGCTAGGCGTGACAGTTTCTCAGATTCTTGCTCTTAATATCTTTGTTAATTTATGTCATCCGAAGACGCGACTTAGCTAAGAACACTCTGAATCACTTCATCGTTCACACATTTTTTTTTTTCAAAATCGGTAGATCCGTTTAGGCTGTACAGTGCCACAGACATATACACAGATCGATGGATACACAGAGCAACATATACACAGACACATCAAACTCATAACTTCCTTCCTTGTTGCGTCGGGGGTTAAAAAGTCTTCAGTTTTATAAAATTAATGCAAAATTAAGTCAGTTATTAACTTCAAACATTTAAAAAACTTTTAAAATTCACCGATAATTATAAAAGACATACACACACAATAATGAAATCAACTGATATCTTTTGAGATTTCTGTAGAATCAACGTTTTTCTCGAAATGTTAGTAGAAAAAAATATCATCAGCGTCCATAAAATAATATTTATGAAAGCTAAAACAATTTAAATAATACCAGACGCTTTATTACAAATTTAAATTAATTTCATATATTTACTATCTTAAAATAATTTGTACACTTTCAAATTTAGTTAGGATTTTTAATATTTGGATATTTTTGGCCTGAGTCATATTTTTTATTTTGTTCTATCAATCACCAAGATTCTAAATATGTATTTTCCTGCAAATCAAATCGGTGGGGAAACAAATTTAAGTCATCCAGTCCTTTTGCGGCAGCATCAAAAGAAAGTAAAACCCTCAATTCAATTTTCGAATCTTTAGTATTGATGTATGATGGCTAATAAATTGGATCATTCGGGGACTGAAGGTTGAAATTTGCATCATTATTTGTGAATTCTTTAAAATCAAACTCAGAAAAATTTCATGCTCAATTTAAGCTTTAAATGTATGCAAAAACAATTTGAATTTAACAAACATTCCGTTTTCATTTGCACCAATTGACCTTACATACATTAGTTGAAAAAATGTTAAATGCTTTCCTTTTCTGTATAGATTTTTGTGCTTTCCAATTCTAAAAGGAAAGGTGTTGTCTACAAAAATTCAAACGAGGATATTCTAGATTGGAAGGAAGGCAACTGGTTCACGTAGCGGGCGGCTGCCCTCTTGAGGAAGAACTTTAAGTTTTCACAATTGAATATTTAAAAAACAATTTTTATTTTTTCCCCCTTTATCTACATTAAAAATGGAGGGGAATTGGTAAGTTAGACAACAAAAGTTTCAGCCCGATGGTGGTTACCATTGTCATGAGGTCAGCACTGAACGTGTTAATGGAACAGCCGAATTGTAACAGCAAATATTTCTATTGAGCAAGATAATTCCCTAATCCGAAATCAAAATGACAAATTACAACGGTATGGTAGATGGAATATTTATTACATTAAGCGGGATATTCGTTAAACCGGTGTTCTACTAAACGGGCTTGACTGTAGTTTACCGACTGTAAGACTATGTAACAACATATTCCACAACTGTATAACATGATGAATCAAATTAATCTACAGACAATTGAAACAAATATAACAAAGCAGCCTTTAGGAATAAATTTGTGCTTATGTTTATATATTAAATAAAAATCATGCATATGACAAATATTTCAATAAATCTCCATTTATACGACACCCCAACATCTCCAACGCCCACTACCACACCTAGTTAAAGCGGCAGTTTTTATAAAAACCAGGCAGAACTGGGGCGTTCAGATGCACACCATTTTGCTTTTGCTAAAATTTTTAATGTAAATTCTTCTAAGGATTTCAAAAAACAGGTATTTTTTTTTTCTTTTTCCCCAAAAAAATTTCTGGGGACCTGTAAAAATTCCTGTAAAAGTTTAGACCGACTTAGTGTTTTTCTATTGTCTTTTATCATAAGTAATAAAATATGGCTAATTTTTGATATCATGGCAGTTTAGTTCAGAGAAAATAATTTGCAATAATCCGTGCAAAAATGTACAGCCTAAAATGGAAGAAAAGAAGTCATTATTAGACAAAATAAACTACCTTAATTGAACTATTTAAAAGTACACCAAAAACTTCTTTAACCCATTAATGCCTGACATTTTTTTTCCAAAGATATTTTGTATACTGGTTACAAATAGTGTTTAATGGACAGGAAAAATAATAAAAAAAATATTACGTAAAAATAATTGTTTTATTTAACAAAGGAAAATCGTCCCTAAAAAGGTACGCTTGGCACCAGAGGGTACATTCTTTTTTTGCCAATTTTTTCACTGCCTACGATATAATATTTAAAAAGGCATTTTATAAGAAGAAATAAAAGCAGCAATTAACATAAACTGCGAAATAGATTCTGAGAAAAGAAAATATTGGTGTTGTTGAGTATGAAAGTCAGCAAAGCATTTGTTGTGCAAACCAACATTACATTTGCCGCATTTCCGATATTTTTTTTACTTCAATTGGCACATCTGAGTCTTATTTAAAGCAATATAACGACTTTCCCCATAATACCTAACTCAACCTGGTACTCTTGAGCTCAATGCATTCTGTACAGCAGCTTCTAAAATAAAGATGAAGAGCAGCAAGCCACCATTTTTAGATAGGATCAAAAACCGGTAATTCCCGATGTTTTTATGCATGGGTTCCCTCCATGCAACGATTGTACTGAGCAACCATATTTGGTTCATCAATTTCAATTACTTTCTTTTGGCTACTATACAATCGCTTAACTTTTACTATAGGATAAACTCCATGAATATTCGATGCAATAGTTACGTCATTGTTATTATTCAACCGAACAAACGTAATATTGTTTTACCTGTCATCGAAATGTATTTAAAACTTCCTCTCTTTTCTTATTTGAACAACGTAACTTTAGTTAATGGGCAGTTTTCAATCCGATTCTTGCATAAAACCTTTCTGAGACAAATTATCAAGTAGGAGTGCAAGAGAAGTAAATAAATTGTCACAGTAGAGATCAAAATTGTCAACAAATGCGTATGCAATCCTTGAATTCTCCTTCAAGGTGAAGCGCGAAGCTTCTGAAACAGCTTAGGGCTTTTTCAACAGTCAGACTAAACAGTAAAAAGCACCTAAATGAAGTATGGAAAAGTAATTAAATACAACAAATAATTGGTGCTTTAAAGAATTACATTTTTGAAATAATTTTCTTTCAAAATGTACCTTGAGTATTTTTCGTAATTTCTAAAAATAAATAAATAAATAAATAATAAAATAAATAAATAAATGATAAAACATTTTTAAAAATTTAATTAAATTTATATAGGGCAATTCCATCGTTACAGACGTAACAATCGCAGACTTTGAACACAAATAATTCTGGTTTGGGCTGATGAAAGTCTTCAATTTTTTTTCCTGTAGTGTAACTTGATGATGTTTATGCTACATTAAATTTGCGTGCAGATTGCTTAATTACAAAAAAATACAGAAATTAAAAACTGCCTGTTACAGACGTAATTCACAAAACAGCAAAAACTCGACTATGTCATACAACTTACAATATTCCTCTGAATTATACGGAAATTTTGAACTTTTTTTTTAATACGTGTTCTAGAGACTTCAAGCTTTCTAAAATCATAAAGATTGTGTGGATTTTGACTGCCGAATTTGTGAAAAAAATTCATAAACTTGTTACAGACGAAACAAAGTGGTGTTACAGACGTAACATCTCTGATTTGAAAGTAGAAAACAGTATTTTAAAGCAGGAATAAACAAAGATTTTTGTGCTAAAATAATACACTAGCATTAATTAACACATTATTTGATTATTTTGTTATACTGTTACAGTTTTAGAAAATTTGGGTAGGTCTGGGGGAGTTGAGAGCATATGCCGATATGTCAATATGTAACAATAAATTAATGCATCTTAAGACAATTATTTCCAAGAAAGATTGACACAAGAAAAGTTTAGAAGGGCCTTCACACAAATTTATTTATTTGTATTCTTAAAATTAATATATAATGGGGCTGCTACATAAAAAAATCGGGAAAAGTAAATTCCTCCCTGGAATCAGTGATTGGTCTTAGGAAAACTTAAAAATTTGAAAATGTTGGATGATATAGCAGAATACTAGTACCAAACTAAAATTTAACCTTCTTGGTGACAGTTGGTCAATTTTTATTTATTTATTTTTTTTTTGAATGAAAAAATGTGTCCTTTTTCGTCCGACGTTCTCGAAATTTGAACGGCATTTTCGTATTCTGTTCGAAAACAATGCATTTCGCGGGCTTTTGGCAAATTCGCGATGTTAGCCCACCGTTCTTCCAATTTTGGCGTCATCTTTAAAACATTTTCCTGGGGCATATAAATAATTTTAACTTTTTCTGCAATGGAGATTGCACATTGAAAACAGGAAAGAGCGTCGTTGACAAATGCTGTTCTAGATCTTACTCTCTGCTAAACCTAGTGCTTGACCACACCACCAACTCCATCCACAGCTCCCTTTCCATGTGACGTAGCAAAAAAATGCAATTGAGGTATAAATTATAATCAGTTATACCATATGTGTATTTTATTAATCTTAAGAAATAAATTTCAATTACATGCCGACATAATTAAAAATTTCAAAATCAGAATACCAGAAACTTTAGTACTCGTACCATATTATGCTATATACATGTATTGCTCATCCTGTGCTTTTTACCTATTTAATTGGAAATTTACTTTTGCTACGGACGTAACATAGAGCCATTTGTTATGTCCGAAATGTTACGTCTGTAACAGCATTAATTTAAAAACTAAATCACTTGCAATATTTTTAACTATGGTGGGCAATTACTCTAAGAATTTGCCAAAAGGACCATTAAGGGTTTTTTTTAATTTTGATTTTTTAGGACGTAATGACAACTTTTGCTTCTTTTTTGTTACAGACGTAACATCAAACTTCTTTTTTTCAAACTTCAATTACACCATTTAGATCAATTTAAAAGAAATTAACGAATGCATATTATTATAGTACCGTCTTAGTAGTTAAAATTGTGCTACAAGTAGTTATTTTTGTTTTTATTTTTCGATGAGAAATATGCATTTGAAAATGTGTTCTTTTTTCTGATTTTTTACAAGTTCGTGAATATCGTACTTCCAACTAAGAAAACAAGTATTATTCTAACTCTCACCAAAAAACCAATGCAGGATTCTTAAAATATACATCTTAAGCTTTAAAATTATGTATAACATAGCAACATAACTTCAATATGAATTTTTGACCAATTGGTTTCACTTTTCATGGAATGGCCCTATATTAATTTAATTTAATTTAATTTTTTAAGTTTTAAAAATGAAAATTATCTACTTTTTAGCCTAAAAACATTTACTAACTTCTTTTGATATAAATTATAAATTCTAAGCAAGAAATCAGCCACGGTTAGACAATGCAGCCTTTCGTGCCTAGCGTCCCTTTTTAGTGACGTTCCTAAATTGCTATAAAACCCATAAAAAATTTAACAAAAAGGTAAACTAAAACATCGATCAAAGTAGCACATATATGAAGCACAAATAGACTTACTAGTTAATAATTCTAAAAACTTAATTTTATGTTCTTGAGATTGTGAACGATGTAATTTTTGATAAAGATCATAATAACATGGCTACAGAACACATTTTACAATGGTTATGTGTTGCAATCTGTTAATAATGAATTAAAACAACACCAAAGTAATAATTGAACACAATTATTCGGTTGAAATGCTCATTTTTGGAAAATTTAAGCACTTTTTGAACCGTCCCTAAAAAGGGACGCTAGGCATTAATGGGTTTAAAAAGTCTTACAAATAAGGGTTGTTTTTCCCGCTTTTTTTTTTTTTGTCTACCTTGTTTTCAGTTTTATAATAGTATAAAGTATGCGAGTTACTCAGTCTCTGAAACTCAACTACCATAACAGCAAAAAATTACTCACTCATATTTTACTACTGGTGATAAAAGCAAAAATTATTACATTGCAAATTAACAATGCAAAAAAACATGGTTGCCTGCATGCAACCACATCAAAACGTGCAAACCAATAAACATGCAAGACCAAACACATAATTAGAGTACAACCAAATGAATGCGTCGTCAACACATGCAATTTCCTCATCTTGAAGTGCAGTTTATGAGCCTCCAGGACATTTTCCCATCGTTCTGTTATTCGTTAGTGTAAATACCTACAGTCTAGTTTAAAACACACTCATCAAGTTCTCTGTTGACCCTCAAAACATGGAGATATAAGATCACGAAGTGCACACTCTGTTTTTGTACACACAAAAATGGCAATTTTTTTTGTCAGCACTGAGGGTTAGCCTTGCAACTAATGATCGATTTAAGTAATAGATATATGGGTGATTCTACGCTATTTGAATTAAGACGGCCGATTTAAAAACTTCATGTGAAACTGATTGTAAAAATGTTATTGTATGCTTAAGTATTAAAGACTATTGTCTTTTATATGGTCCACCCAATTAATTCACTACAACTATTTTATTTAGCATTTATAGCTGAAAATAGTCATAAATGTATACTCCCCTGACCTGTCCAAATACTAGTTTTTATACAAACATGTTCGACGTTCCATTTTTGCTAACTTGGCATAGTGTTTTTTGCCATTCTCATACACTCACATTACCATAGAAACATATTTCATCAGTAAACATTAAAAAAGTATTTATTAATGTTTAAAAAAATACACTTTTTAAAGGGCCATACCAACAGTGGCACCTTCACCTGGCGAACTTCTAAGACTGAAATTTAGCATAAAAATGCATAAGGATGACGTTGACTGTGAATAACCAGTGTAATATTGAGTAAAGTTAAAAGAAAGCTAAGAGGTTTTTAAAAAAATCGAATATTATTTCATCGGCTCTCGTTGAAAGTGCGTAAAAGCGTACTGCGCCAGTCGCTGTAGTATTTCCCCTGGTAAGTATAAGTTTTTATATTTCATCGTTACCTAAATGTGCGTATGTATAATGTAATGCTTATTGTGTGCAGACATTACGGATTACGAGAAGTTCTGGTAGGAAGCATGCATCATGTCGTTTTCATAGGTAATGTGTGATTTTGTCACTTCTCTGGCGTCACTCTTCTGGCACTTTTGTTCCTCAAAAGGATAAATATACATTGAAACTATATTATCAGCACAATAAATTTCATTTTTAATCTTAATTACCCCTGTGAATGTAAATTGAATGAACTTAAATAATGCGGGAAGTGTTTTTATCAAGGATCTGCGTTGTGACTTTTATGCAACATGCCGTGTTTTCAAGATTTTTTTTTTTTTTGCAACGTGAAAAATTTTTTTGAACATAGGTCGTATTAAAATGAGTCTATACTCTAATTTTACACCGAAAAATAAGTGAAATAATAGTAAATCAAACCAGAATTCTGCCAATAGTGTTATTACCCTGGCAACGCATTTTCCCCTGGTATAGATAAAACCCCCAAAAATTGGAATTTCGTCTGGCCCTTACCACTACAATCATAATAAAATATTTTGGAAAAAAAATAGAACCGACTTCAGTTGGAAATTGCTCTAAAAAGTAAAAAATAATTTTTTTTCTTTGAACACCATCGAAACTACTTTTAAACATAAGTTTTGAAGTCGGCGCAAAAACAATAGGTAAAATGATATTTAACCATATTTTGCCAACATTTTTTCAAAGAACCATTGAAAATCAAAAGCAGAATATTTGTACCATTACACGAATGTGTGGTAATCAATGAAATGAATCCATTAAAATTTATATTTATAGTTGAATTGTAGTTGCGTATGATTCTATACATTGTTTTTGCGCCGACTTCAAAACTTATGTTTAAAAGTAGTTTCGATGGTGTTCAAAGAAAAAAATTATTTTTTACTTTTTAGAGCAATTTCCAACTGAAGTCGGTTTTATTTTTTTTTCCAAAATATTTTATTTCATTCTTTTTAGTGTAAATGCACTTAAAATAATCAAGATATAGTTAAAAAACCATGCAGCTGTTCAAAAAACTTGCAGACCTGGACTCGATCTCATTCCATCAGGAACTTCAACCCGACGTGTTTAACCACTTGACCATCGGGTCGCTGATTGAAGTAAGGATTTACGATAGCACATATTGTTTTAAATAACATGAAATGTTAGTTTTTCAATCATAGCTTTTTTTCTAGTGAACAAATATTGTCATATGAATACATGGTACCTAAGTTAACCATCCCCTATCGATTTAAAAAAAATCGTCCAAATCGGTTCAGTAGATCAGATGTTATGTGCGAACAAACAAAAAAAAAAGTATACGCTTTGAATTGAGAACCTCCTCCTTTTTCGAAGTCGGTTAAAAATAGCGACCACTAGTGATATAATGAGTGTGAAATTAAACAGATTATTCTTCTTTGGGGACACAAAAAACCTTAGAATCACCCATATATAGTAATAACTGAGTTTCAGACAAAAACTGTTGCTAACCCTCAGTGCAGAGAGATAGGGCCTCAAACATGACACTTTTTCACTTTCTTCGGCGAAGTTTGGCTGCTCCTGACAGGATCCCCCGAAAGTCAGTTGTAAAATTTAAATTATATTTCGATATGGACGCTAAATGTTATGATGTAATCGCAAAAAATAATTTGGTTGATATTCAAAGCACAGAGATAATCAAGCATTAAAAAATGTCGGTTTTAGAGAAATACTAAGTCCGGACCCATTTTCGGAATCTTTGTGGGTCACAAGAAACATGCATATTTTGTGCTTTGGAGAAAAAGAAAAAATACATGTCTTCTAAAATCATTCGAAGAAATCACTGAAATTTTGAGCAAGAAAGGTATGTATCTGAACTGCCCGACCCTTATTAAAACAGCCTCTTTACTAGTTACATTGGGCCCTGAATACTTCTGTATTTTTTAATCCTGGTCAAAACCAGAAATAACCCTGATATTCTACAACAACGATATTGTTTTATAATAGTAATGAGCAATATGTGACCACGATAGATTTAATGTATCATTCACCGTTAGCGAGTACGATTGAGCTTCAATAGGTAGACATCGAACCCGCGACTCGCCCATTACCAGTTCAAAGTCTTACCGATCACGTCAGAACGGTTATTTATCTACATAGATATAGCAAATTAAAAAAGCACAACAATGTATGCAAATTTATGTCTAAAGAGCATTTTTCACAATTTTGTCAAAACACAAACCCTTAAATACAAACTTGCTTCTAGAAAGTAAACTCAACAAATGAATTAAAATTCACAGTTCTACCAAATTTCGTCAAAAGTGAAAATATCAAGATAACGAATGCCATGTGCGGTTTTAGAGTCACACATTAATGGGATTACTTTAAAAGAAGAAAACACCAATTTTGTTTAAGAGGTACATTATTTCTACGTAGTAATCTCATCTAGCTAAATTTTTAACGTTCATTGCAACAATACGTTAATGTATGACGCAAATTATCACATGTTTTTTTAAGTAAAAACTGTCAATATTAAAATGTTTACCTACACATAACATTTTAAAAGAAAACAAAAGCAAACTTTTTTCCAAGATTCTTCAACAACTAAATATAAGTGTCTGTCTTAGAACAGAGTAGGTTTTCCTTACTTACATATACGTTTTACTAATACACTTTTGGTAAATATGTTTTTGTTAATTGTGATTTATCAAAGCCTAATCCGCATGCCTTAGGAAGAATATCATATAAATAATCGGTACATTTTGTAATTTAAATATATTACAGAGAGCTTAACTATTTGACAGGGTTTAATAGCACAAAAATGCATTCGTTATAAATTTACAACATGAGTATAATTACACAAAAATAGGAAGTTTTTAGTGCGAAATGGAATAAAAATCAAGAAATAAAAAAAAATATCACTGATAAGTTTCAAAACTTTTCTACTTACAAATCAAACTTTTCCCGAAGATTGGTGTAGGATCCAATTATTTCTCAAATTTTTTTCACAAATTTTCACTAAACTCCTGGCTTGAACAGTCCTTCATTTTTTTAAATTAAAATCTGAATTAATAGCAGCTCGAGCGATTAAAAGATTTTTCGAAACAAAATCGCCTTATTTATTATCAGCCACCTGTCGAATTTCGCTAGCGCTTTCCCTCAGAGAGGTGCTAAATCTGAGAAGAGTTTGCAGAAACTGTGTCGAAAATGCGTGCGCACAGGGGAAATGACGTATGAGTCACGGGGCCAGATGACATCACGGTGGGCAGTTTTTCGGAGTTTGAAACTTTGTTTTTAAGGCTCTGATTTATTCTGCTGCAAACCCTTGTGCGCATAATATTGAAGAATTAAAACTTTTTATGAGCGTTTTCCGGAAACATTATAAAGAGAATTTATTCTCTAATTTATTTACTACATCTCTTTTTGAAATGAAAGTAATGTTTTGACGTAGATATGTTTTATGATCCATCAAAAATATTGGAACTTAATATTTCTTAAAAATACACGCACCGGAATTTAAAGAACGTTTTCATTTTATATCTGTCGTAATAGTTATGATGAATATATTTAACGAATACTGTAATTAAGTATTTTCTTCTATTTGTAGTATATTTATTACCCATGACTGTTACGTATTACTAGAGATGCACCGATTAATCGGCAATACCGACTAATCGGCCATAATCGACCACCTTGCCGATTATTAATAATCGGCAAAATCTTGCCGATTAATCGGCAAAAAAAACATTTTTTTCCTCTTACTTTTTAAAGTATACCTTCACAAAGAATCTATGATAAACAGTTGTATTAACAGTAATTTTCTGGAATAACATGCAATATGAAAGTCAACAGAGTAAAAACAAAACAAATATTCTATACAATGCGTAAAACTGATTGGAATATTAAAAGAGAACCCTTTGTTCATTTCCTGAATTTTTCAAATTCAATACGAAAACAAATATTTAATTTCATTTATAATCAGTCAGATGTTTAAAAAAAAAACTGCTTAAAGGATGCTTGAACGGATGCTACGATGGATAGATTTATAAACAAAAAATAAATAATTTTCTGCAAGTGTAACATGTAGTGCGAAAGTAGTGTAGTAAGCAAAAAAAAATCAAAGAATGAAATACAAAATAGCAATAATAATAATAATAAATTATAATAACAATAGTCCTCTCCAGTTAATACAATTGATATAAAAGTTTAATATTCCTCTTTTAAATAAATACACATTTTGACAATGTTGCAGCATTTTTCAGGTGTCGATACTTTTCTCCTTAGCTCTTAATGCTTTTAGATAATCTCTAATTTTCAAACAATATAAGACTTGAAATAAATAGTAACTTATAATTGAAAAATTAATTTGAATTAAGAACACCCCTAAATTAAAGTGCTCAGCACAGCTTCCCCCTAATTTTTTGAAATAATTTTCATGTCTAGGCTCTTAATGCAATTTTATTCACAAAAATATGATAATTGGTTCAAAGAAATTTAATAAAATTTTGAAATTATGTATTTTGAGAAAATTGGAAAAATGGAGAAAAACCAATCTTCTCTCAGGAATGAATAAGTAGCTATTTCTGAAATCGGAATTCCAAAGAAAGATGAAAAAAAAACGGATGATGAAATTTGTAAGATTAAAAACAATGATCCTAATCATTAATCAGCTCTACCGATTAATCGGCCGATTATCATTAGCCGATTAATCGGTAATCGGTAATCGGCCAATTTGCTTATCGGTGCATCCCTACATATTACTAATTATTTATATTTGTTACTGAAACGACTTTCTAGAGTTAAAAACTTGCTTAAAATTTTATTCTGAACTATTAGATAAAACTGAAAAATGTATTTTTCTTAGTAAAAACGCTGGCTGAAACATCCCACAAGATATAGAAACATTTAACTTGAAAAATTAATGGGTTTGTTATCATATGAATTTTTTTAATGCTTCAAAATGGGTATAAAACTTAATACTTATACAAAAGTTGATCAAAAGGCACGGTTTGAAACATCCTAAATTAGTTTTTTTAAAGTTACAGTAGTACAAACTTCTTTTCAGGGAATGTTTTACGATTTCCAAAACTTTTTCATGCATAACTTTTTGATTGTTTCTTTTTTTTTTTTTTAACTGCTGTTTTCTATTCGCAAACACATTCAAGATTCAGAAAATAGTCTTGAAAAAAATATGAATATACATTCGGTTGACTTTCTATAAAATAGCAGTTAATGGAATGAACAAATACAATGTAATAGCAATCAAATGGGTTTTAACCTACGTGAGCTTTTTTTTTTTTTTTTTTTGGCTACCCACTCTGAAAACAAAGTATGTTTGTGCTGAAGTTGAAAGAATTTGACAATTACAGGGGTATACATTAATATAATTTACACTTAATACATACGTCTTTTAATAGACGTATATATTAAGTGTGGAGTTCTAATAGACGTAATGTTCTGTCAGGAACATGATTTTAAAAACATGTCGATTTGCATATGTTCTGGTTTATTTTTTTTAAAGATGAATCCTAAATCCGCTACTCTCTAAAAACAAAGTTTTTTCGTTTTGATAGAATTTTACTATTACTGATTTACCCCATTAATACTGGGGGTTAAAATTTAAAAGTCCTTAAATCGAAACTTTGCTGCAATTCATTTTTTTCAGTTTTTTTATTTGTTTAACGATCTAGTTATCGAAGAAATTAAAAAAAATTTCCTACATGGCTCTACGTATAAGCTAAAACATTTTTTTATAACTATAATAGCATTTAAGAAGTTTAAAAATGTACCCAGGTAGAACAAATAGCCTTTAAACGTTTTATAAACGTTTTTAAGCGGTTGTTACAAAGTTAATAACCATTTTACAACCTTTAAAAAACGAAGTGTGCTACTTGGGTATGTCTTCTAGTTTTTCCCAGTATTTTTTCCTCTGGAATTTATAACTCACACTTAAAGCACACGTTTCTCAATAGAATGTACTATCAAACCCATTATTTGAAAAGCATGTTTCTGATTGAATTTTTAGTCTTTCCAGGAATATTTTTCAAAAATAGCATTTCCAAATGTGCTACAGAGCAAAATTTTGCTCATGAGGGAATACATTTCTGCTTGCCAAAGTAAAATTGACGTTCTCGAAAACATTTATTGAAATCTTTTAATTATAAAAGGTTTACCAGCGCTTGTTCATTCGTTACTTCATTATTAATAGAAACTTCGTAAGTATGAATTTAACATTTTCTACAAAAGCGAATGCTTTTTTTGACCTGGAAGGATGATATTTATTTTGAGCCTCTTCTTTGACAAGAAATCAAGTTTAAAATAATAATGACATTGTTTTACTATTATTTTATACAACAGCTTTTGGTTGTAATGTTACTGTCATTTATGTAAAGAATAGTAAGGGCACATTCTAACACGCATCTTTGAATATTATGCAATAAGAAACAAAGCTTTAACTAAAAACTTTAACTGTACTGGAAACAAACTTAGCTTAGTTCAAATTCGTTAATGCATGTGCTTTCTGAATAAAAAGAAAAGTTTACGCTTTTGGAATTAAAATTGGAAAAGATTTTTTCCTCCATAACTCGGTGCATTATTGTATACGGCACAAAGGATCTTCACAAAGCGTTCAACTTCCTTTCACTGAATTTCTCCTTTTCCTTCTTCGCAAATATTTTTGCTTTCAATTCATGCTTACTGAAATATTAAAAATAATATTTTTTTTAAATTATGAGCTGATTGATCAAACAAGAAGCCACCTTTAAGTTTCAAGTTTCAGTATTTTTCTAACGTTATTAAACAGGTATTTTATACTCGAAATTTTAAAAGGTATGACAACTCGCCTAGTAGGGTACACAGTCAAATAATATACGTGTGAGTATATAGTCAAGTAATGTGAATTTTGATTAGTAGAGACCTTAGGTAAGTATTGAATGAACAAAAAGTTCACTATCATGTGCAAGTTAGTCTTCACTGGCGTTTTTAAAATCAAACCTATTCCCCCTCCCTTTCCTAACAGGTATCGCGGTATCACTGCCACGGGTCATGAGGTCAGGGGGTCCTGCAAGTAAATGTAAGACTCCATTTTTTTCTTCTTCTTTTTGATGAATCTGGACAGTGGTTTCACACTATTTCCAGAACTATAGTAATAGCTAGCATCATTTTTTTTTCACGTAGAACCTCTATCGGTGAATGCCATTACCACAGAATTTCAAAACAGATGCATGCACCTGGGAGATCTTTGATGTGAAACTGCACTAGGTATTTAATTTTGCCAACAGTCCCTAGAGTGATCAAAGCCAAACAAATACTCAAGGAATCTTTTCCATGGGACATTATCTTTTTTCATGAAAGTTATCGATTTTCTGCATTAAAAATCCACTAAACAGAGCACGGTTTGAACCTGCGCATTTTGGAATAAGAAACCAACTTTTAACCACTGCGCCATCGCTAATTAAAATTTAAATAGTAACAATGTTGCAAATGAAATTTGTAGCATCAATTCTTATGCTAAAAATACATCTTCCACATAAGTGCGTAAAAAATTTGAAAAAACTGCGTGCACGTATTTCGGGGATACAAGCAATTATTTTATGAGAATTATTATATGTTTTTATTAATATGCGAGCCTCAAGGTGTAAATAGCGTCAACTGAGGTAACTTAGGCCTTTGCGAGTAACATTGGCACATCAAATGAAACGAGATTGTTGTTACTGTATTAATCATAAAAGAGCACACAATTATCACTTATCCGTTCCAAAGATCAAATCAGCACTGACTTGATTTAATCGTTTCTGGTAGTATTGTGGACTTTTCATTTGTTGGGCCAATACTACTCAAACTATCAGACTGATGAACCTATCAGATTCGGAGTAGTGGAGTTGGAGCCGGACGGAATTTGAAGTAAAGGAATCAGTCAGGAGTCGTAACCTTTAAAGTTCCAAGATTCAGAGTCAGTCCTTTTCCCTCT
Organism: Uloborus plumipes; assembly: GCA_038373865.1. Classification (NCBI taxonomy): domain Eukaryota; kingdom Metazoa; phylum Arthropoda; class Arachnida; order Araneae; family Uloboridae; genus Uloborus; species Uloborus plumipes. Next base: position 23,792 of record JAXGGA010006164.1, read on the forward strand.
GAGTGTGCGTTTCTGCCATGACTGAGGAGTTTAAATAGTAGTCATGGCGTTAAAGTCGGACTGAAAATGGAGACAGAGTCATTCCTACCACTACGCAGCCCTGTTCAACCGAACAAGAATATTAAAATATAAAGCATATAAAAGCAGACAATATTTCTTTTCTAACCGTTAGAGTGACAATCAAATCGTAGTATGTCGCTTTTTGTCTTTCACGGATTACATACATAACTTTGTACTTTCACTAATAACATAACACATTTTCACTGCAATGGAAATTAGGTTTAATATTTTTTCTCGACACTACCATACCTGATTATTTGCCGAAAACACTATTATTGTAATTATGTATTGGTAATTAAACACTTATAGATTTTTATCTTCTTTTTGCAAACAGCCAAATGGAGATAAATATCAAAACGAAAAGAAATTCGTTACCGAGAGAAGCAAATTTTGTCTAGCCACAACTGAAAATTTACTGTCAAAACAGGTTTAAAACCTATTCATCTTTCAATTGATATTTTAAATACAGCTAACTTAAAACGGTACGAAATTAAAGAAGGATTTTCAGAATTTCGGAACTGAAACAAGAAACTAGCTGACATGTTGTCAATGGGCTATTTTATTAGAAAATAATGCCCCACTTACCTGCTATAAGCATCAAAAGTATAAGGGCGCGTCAAATATCAAATACTCGGAAAAGACGACATAGAATATAAACAAGATCGTTTTCTTTAAATTAAAGGTGCAGCATTTCATTTCTGTGTTGAGCTTATTCCCGAAATAGAATAGGTGTTAACATAAATGAAATAAAAGAGTTAACTTAAATAACACTGAGATAGACGCTACATATTTATTTTCAAATTAATGAACAATGTTCACCTTTTTTCACGAAGGCCATCAAAGGAGAATACTGAAGAGCAACTGAAAGCTCAAATAACTTTCAGTTTTAGTAGCAGCCATCATTACTTTGTTCATAAAATACGAATTTTGTATGTAGAAATGTCCATACTTTCTTATTGTTATACATTTAATATTAAAGTAAGGATAAATAAATTTAGGCTGTCATTACCATCCTTACTCACAACAAGTTACTTTTAACATTATTGTGCTGTTTTCTTATTTTTATGCTTGTATGAAGTGATTTCATGTAAGTAAAATATTTATTGAAACAGGTAAAATTTCAAAGAAGGTAGCCATTGTTTATATCCTGTCTTTTTTTTTTTGTAATACGTTAAATCATTACCATCCATACTAGGGATGCATCGATTAATCGGCAGTACCAATTAATCGACCATAATCTGCCACTTTTCCGACTATTAATAATCGGCAAAATCGGGCCGATTAATCGGCCAAAAATATATTTTTCAAATATCATTTTTTAAAGCATACTTTCACTAAGAAACTATGATGAATAATTTTGAGAACAGTAATAATAATCCTCACAGTTGATATAAAGTTTTTTTTTAATAAATTCTCCTACTTTGAAGAATTATACATAGACAATGATGCAACGTTTTTCATGTGGTGATAGTTTTCTCCTTAGCACGGTGCTTTTAGATAACCTCTAATTTTCAAAGAATGTAAAAGTATTGAATTAAATTGTTACTAATTATTAAAAAATATGAATTAAAAGTACTCCTAAATTGGAGTGCTCACCACAGACTCCCCTCCCCCCTCCTTTTTTTGTTTGAATTTTTATATCCAACTAACTTAACTAACAATGTGTTAATAACATTATCGATAATAATATGAAAATTGGTTCTAAGAAATTTTATAAAATATTGAAATTATTTTGTGAAAACTAAAAAAATGGAAAAAAAAATCTTCTCTCAGAAATAAATTTCTTAACTTGGAATTGTATAAGAGAGAAAAAACAGTGGTGGTAAAATTGGTAATAGAAAAACAATCATTCTTATCATTAATCGGCCTATTAGCAAAAGCCGATTAATCGGTAATCGGTGAATTTGCTTATCAGTGCATCCCTAATCCATACCATAACCATCTAGCGCAAAAGTTATTAGCACGTGGTTTGAATAATCGACAAAATGATGCTAAGTTCATCTTTTATAATACTTTAAAAGCTTTAAAGTTGTTTTTTTTTTTCCTATGGATCTCTTACAAAGTTGTTTTGTGAACTTTTTTAGTTTAACAAAAATACATAGATTGCTTTTCTGAAAAATGCAATATTACCCTCTTGGCAAAAGTTGGAAATTTTGGATCTAAAATAACTTTTCTAGAGAATTGCCCTTATATGGCTGTAATAAAACAATTTTAAAGCATTTGAAACTGAAGATTGAACTCCTCTTTATGCTTTAAATTTAATATATTTCGTTAAATACTTTGCGGTAAAGTGAATAAGCTCTTTTAGAGACTACGCACTTTTTCCGATTTACCTAAAATGCTTATCACAAATTAATCTACGGACAAGACATGTCACACTGAATTTTCCTCAAACTCATCAAAAAAAAGTCTAGCGTCTAGAAATGTTCACTGACTCCTAGCATTTTAGAATTTTTGTAGCAGCATTTTTGCGTTCATGAATATTACATAGCTGAATTCTAAGTAATGTTTAGTTTAGTGAAGTTTTACGTTTTGGTTAATTAGCTGATGCGCGTTTGTTTGATTGAATATCATTAACCATTTTTGTCCAGTTTTATCCAATTATTAAAATTGACGTTACATAAATTCTTAGGATGTTGATAATTGCATTTTCAAGTTCTAGCCAAATATTTTTATTAATCAACAAACGTTGTTTTTTCCCTCTCATTTTGCTAATATGTATTTGAATTTCGACAAATGCAATTTGACATTTCTTCTGTGTTTGCTATTTTAGATCAATATTCGGATTTTAGGTGAGCGTTTATGGTTTTAGTACACATTTGAACACATTAAAAGACCGTTATTCTGCAGGGGGACAAGAGAATACTGTGATGTCTGATGCTACACCAAATAATTATTGATAGAAAAAAAGAGCCGGGGGGGGGGGAGAATTAACTTCACGAAAAATAGAGTTGAACTTCACTGCAACCACACTGCAAAAAAAGTTGTTGTTTTTACAGTATAATACTGAAAGCGGAGGTTTCAGCTTAGCCCGTTAATGCCTGACTTTTTTCTTTTTCAAAGATATTTTGTATACTGGTTACAAACAGTGTTTAATGGACAGAAAAAATAATTAAAAAAATATTATGTAAAAAATATTTTTTTTATTAAGGAAAGAAAAATCGTCCCTTAAAAGTTACGATGGACCCCAGAGGGTATATACTTTTTTTACTAAAATTTGTTTCTGCCTACAATATAATATTTAAATAGACATTTTATAAGAAGAAATAAAATCGGCAATGAAGATCAACTGGGAAGCTGGGAATAACTTTGTAAACTGGGCTTTTTTTCTTGAGATTGTGCACGATATCATTTTTGATAAAGATCATATTGAAACGGCTACAGTACACATTTTTACAATGGTTATGTGCTGCAATCTGTTAATAACGAATTGAAACAATACCAAGGTATTCATTGAACACTATTATTTGGCTGAAATGTTCATTTTGGGGAAATTCAGAACCTTTTCTGGACCGTCCCTAAAAAGGGACGATAGGCATTAATGGGTTAAAACTGTAAAAGCGCTGTAATAAACTGTGAAGCTAGCTATTTTAGTTTATTACTGTAAAACTAGCAATTTTACAGTTTATTACTGCAAAACTAGCAATTTTACAGTTTATTACTGTAAAATTAACAAATTTACAGTTTATTACTGTAAAACTAGCAATTTTACAGTTTATTACTGTAAAACTAGCAATTTTACAATGTATTACTGTAAAATTAACAATGCTACAGCTTATTACCATAAAATTAGCTGTATTATACTTATATATCATTTATTGTTAAAGAAAAGTCTTCAGATTATTCTTTAAATTTATCAAAAAACAAGAATTTCATCAGAAACTAATTGAGCCCACTTTCTCATAGTAGCATTATTAATTTTGTTACACATCATTAGTTTACTTCGGTTATGATTTTTCCTAAAAATTGATTAAGGTAATAATCTGGGGGGGGGAGGGGATCTCTTTTGTTTTATAAAATGAAAAAAAAAGAGTACGTCCGCTTTTTTGACCTTTAAAAAGTTTTTATAAGCTGACTCTTTGAAACTGCTGCAATAATTTGACGAAGGCGGAGCCAAGAGCTTTTTCCTGGTAAATGAACAAAACATTTATTAAAGCTAAAGGCTTAAGTGATAATAATGTGTTAATTTATATTGACTATTTAATATTATACCACACTTACTAAATCAGTAAAAATTTTGAGTAAACTTTTTTTTAGTTCTATTGTGATATTTGAATAAATTAAAGATTTGATAGTGATTTTATTTTCATTTTTTATTTTTTTTTTATTACGCCAGAATATAGTTGTGAAAAAGGGATGAAAAAAAGGGATGAAAAAAATTGTAATAAAAATGCACTTTTTATATTTTTTAGGATACCTTTAAATTTTCTTTAAAATAAAAAATGCCTTAAATGGAATATAAAGTAAGTAAATAAGCAAAAAATACGCAAAATACCATTAATAATAAATAAAAATAACATTTATGAAAAAGAAAAATAAATAAATAAATCGAAAAAAAAATGAAATAAAATATTAAATAGTTGCTTGCTTGGGGGTAAAAGTCTGAAATTTTCCATTTGCTCATACCTATTATCAAACTGAATGAAATTAATATTGAGGAATAATAACACTAAAAGCATACACTGCAAAAAATAAACCGTTGTTTTTACAACAGTTACGTAAAACTGGCGGCAGAAGTTCCAGTTTAAAACTATAAAATGTACAGTAATAAAGTGTAAACCTAACAATTTAAGAGTTTGTTGGTGTAAAGCAGCAATTTTACAGTTTATTAGCACAAAATTAGCTGTATTATACTGTAAAAACAACACTATAACACTAGCAGCAGAAGTTTCAGTTTAAAACTGTAAAATGCATAGTAACAAAAAGTAAAATTAGCAATTTTGCATTTTATTAGTGTAGAACAAACTGTAAAATTGGCAGTTAATCTTATTAGCAGTTTTAGTTTATCAGTGTAGAATTAGCAATTTTTACAGTTTGTTACTATAAAATTAGCTGTATAATACTGTAAAAAGAACATCCATGCTTTAGTGTAGCAACTAAAAAGAGGATAATAAAGTGTCAATGTTTATTTTATAAATGCTTTTATATTTAAAAATATATGATCTCTGAATCGCAGGTAAGCTTAAAATGCAAGCAAGTTGCTTTTTTTCCTATGTGTGAGAGAGAGGAGAAAGTAAGTTACTATATACTGTACCACATCCTGTGCAACCAATAACAAAGAAACTATCTTTCAAACTATATCATTTCAACACAACATTTCTCAATATAAAATTGCAGCAACTCAAGTGAAATAAAGATTGTAGAAAATTATTTATTCATTATTTTTTGACTGCAAGCAACTGATAAATACTATGCTATCTACTACGTTTACGTTGTTAGTTCCATTTGTTAAGGAACAATCCTTTTGGATTGATGTCGTTTTCTCTAACTTCCTTGAAATTTCTTCCCTGTCTATTATTTGTGTAAAACTATTTCTGAAATAAAAATTATTAAATGAATACTCTTTTTGAGTAAAGAAGACTTGATTTTCTCTTTATAAAAGTTGTAAACATATTTTTCTTTTGGAAGCAAAGAGTTTAAATTGGGTGTTGTTTTCCTTTTTTGCTGTTTGAAACATATTTACAGAATGAACTCTTATGAGGTTTTTTATTAGAATGGATGAAGAATGAAGTATAGCTGAATTTTGTGGCTTATTCGTGTGTTCCTGTTATTCTCAAGAAAAAAAAATGCTACAATTTGAAGTTTCAATACTTTGAAACATATATGTCCTAATTTCTGCAACTTCTAAGTAGTTTTGTCAGTACTATTAATTATTTTAGGTGGAAATGGCTTTATTTGTTTATTTGCTTATTAAAATGTGGATACCAGAGTGGTGATTTTCTCCTATTCCATTAGTCATTAATATTTACCTCTCAAAAAGGGTAAAAGTTTAAATAAACTCAATTCATAAAAACATTTTTTATCTAAAAAGTAGATTTTGTAGAAAATTAAATACATATATTCAAAGTATCAAATGTTCGTACTATACCTTTGTTTTAATAATGATACTAATGCGCATGGAGAAAATATATAAAAATATTATTTTTATTTCTGAATTATTAAAACAAGGTCTTTCTGAAGTTTCTATAGTTTCTTTTGAAATTTCGTTATCTTTTCTTTTGCATTCCTTTACTAAAGAAAATTGAATAGTTAACAGTACTTGTTTTACGATTATCTTCCCTTTGATAAATTGTTAACTACTCAAATACCTTTTCATGTCCTTGAAAGTTGATTGACGAGAAATTCTACTGAAGGTACAGTTTAAAAGCATATTCATTACTATTTCTAGCAGGAATTTTAATTGTTATCAAATATGTTCAAGTTTCGCAGAATTTTACAAATGAAATTCTTCGCTTCCATTCGAAGCTATTAATCATTTTGTGACTCTGTAATAAAGGTATGCCTTAGACAGTATTCATTTTTCCGTTCTACATTTTTTAAACTCGATTGTGATTTTTATCACATAATTGCAACGTACTTTTTTAGTGCGGTATCTTGTCAAGGGTGAATTTTGTACAGCATTTTGTCTTCGTCAGATTATTCCAAAATCATTATTTTTTAATTTTTTTTAAATTATGGTTTTAATAAAAATCATTTTTTTTAAGATTTTCGTTACTTTTCCATTTAATTACTTCAGATTACGTTTTTAGTCAGTTAGATGTAACATTTAGAGACCACGTAAAAGCTGACTCATTGAAACAACTAGTTATAATTTTGCTTTATTTAATAACCGTTTAAATAGTTACTTAAGCTTCACGTTTATGTCAGGGAGGATCTGAGACGAGTCGGAGTAGCAGATTTACTCCTGCGTGCACATAACCTCAAATATCGGTCATCAGCGCACGTCGTAGCTATTGGCAGTCCTTGACTTAACCTCCTGGATGCCGAACATATGGTTAAAATTTGGCTCCAAAGTCTATGAGCCACGGAAGGACTCACGTTTAGCCACCTGACCACTTCTGTTTGACTTTGCCTTGCCTCTAGTCTTCCAATGGCTCTGCATCTTAATTCTGTAGGTAAATGATGCTTAGAAGTCATAGCTACGAGTTGGTATCATAGCTACGAAACTTGGTATCAAATTAATACACTTGAAGCGTTGAAGAAACCTATCCTAGAAATGCATTTTAGCTTTTTTATTTTCTTTGTTGTTTAGGCAGACCATTCAAGACAAATTATGACTAGGAACAGTGGATGATAATGACATTTTAGTACTTACACTACGCCTCCTCAGAAATAAATATTTTTACCACTGTCAAATTCCTGTATTTTTGCTCTTTGAACGGTGACAAATAATAAAGGAAAAAATAACCGGAAAATACTTTCCTAAGGTTGATATGAGATTGGGACAAGAAACTGCACTTTTCTAGAGAATTACTGACACGTATAGCCTTCATTTTGTTTTCTTTTAAATGGACAACTTTCTAAACTCATATGACGCCAAAGCAATTAATTTATTTTCTTCTGAATAAAGTTTCAAATAGTTCACCCATTTTATTTTTACATCAGTATACGTCGAAAGATAGTAAGTAATATGTTGAGAAAAAAACAAGAAATGTTGATCTTTAAAAAATCTAAATCTCTACAAGTGTTAATACACACTATTTTAATTGAAAAATACAACTTTATTTAAAACTTATAAGTTAACAGAACGAGTGAAAAATAAGTAAATAAAAAATTATATCTTTAATGTGGATTATTTTTGCTTGTTCTGATAGAACTAGTCATCGAGAGTTTCCCTGTCTACCTGACACCAGGGCTTCATCGGACCTTGTTAATGTACAATGATAATATTGTTACTAAAAAATCATTTATATAACGAAATTTAAATTAAATATTAATTTTATAAGTAAGTAAATTGTATATTTATTAAAACCAAAACAATTTTTTATTTCAGAACGATAACCCCATATGACTTACCAACGATTTTTACTAATAATGAAACTAAAGTATCATAGATTTAAATGTATAAAAATAATCGTTAAAAATTAAATGTGTTTTTTTTATTTAACGGCAACAAACAACAGTCAATAATCCACTTCAGATTGAAAAATCGTCAAAATAGTAGATATTACATAAAAGTTTAAGATATAAATTAATGGTTATTAACGTATTAAAAGTAACACTTACCGAGACAAAAAACGCATTCTATGTGTAAAGTACCCAGTGATTATTTAAATAATACTGAGCAAGAGAGGAAAAAATAAAAAAGCAAACGCAACTCAGGTTTCATTTTATTATTCCACAAAAAAAGAGGGGCATTTAAATTAAGGTTAATGCAAAAACAAATTACGAAGTAACAAATAAATATTTCTTTAAAACTCTAATGATTAAAAAAACAAACAATTGTTTGTGTAAACAATCGAGTATTGTAAGTTCAATAGAGGCTTTTTTACTTTTTCTTTTTTAAGTCTAAACATTGTTTCTTTACAATTTTTTTAATTAAAATAATAATTTGGGAACAAATTTCAGAGTTTAAAATAAATATGATCTTTTGAAAGAGACAGGGAAAGACTATAGAGTTTCAAATGTATCCCTTACATATAGTACTTTCATTAAAATAATGGATTCTCGGAAATTTACCGACAGCTGAATAAATGCCGGAATTCGATGAAATTTGGTGATATTTTCAATTTCACTCATAAAAGAAGAATTAATGTAAATAGAAGATACCGTCCACGTGTTTACTTCAAAAGAGGGAAAAATATTTGCATTATTAAAATCAATATTTTGGGAATTATACTATTAGGTTCTCAGATGCGGAAAAATTAATTTTACATTAATTGAAAATTTCAGCAAATTGACTTGTGTGTCATTTTTTCAAAAAGCAACAACTTAAGTTAGAGTTTCAAACCAATTACTGCATTAATGGAATTTGATTCTTCTATGAAAATGATGCTTTGATTTTTTCATGAATTAGAAGTGAGAGTACCGTCGTAAATCTACAGAAAAGCTCCCAACACAAAGAAAAACAAGATCAAAATTTAAATACTTGTTAGATTAAGTTTTTACAAAATTTGAAATGAAACACCAGATTTTTAAGACAACACAAGCTTGCAAATAAACTTTCTGTGTTTTCGCTGAAGTAAAACTGGTATTTTATGTAACGTCAATTGTCGATGTGCCAAACCCAAATTTTAAATGACTTTACTTTTATCACACGAGATTTCTTGCAAAAGCATTTTACATGTATTATAAAGGAGGTGTGGTATAGTTTATACACTTTTTGCATTTTGATTTTTCTAGTGTCTACTAATGTTGCGTAGCAAATCAAAACTCCCTGCAATACTATTGAAATTTTCCTATCAACTAATAACTTTAAAACCTTTTTTGGTACTTTTTTTTCATGCTGGAAAATCTTTAACAGGTTTTTTCGAAACTCATGTTTGTGAAAATTGCAACACCATGAAGGACTTGCGCGAATGGGCTGAAATTTTCAGCAAATGCAAAGTAGGGTATTATATGCAAATGATTTGAATGTTAGACTCGTAGCGCATGCATACGCTGGTGTATGGTTATAGGTGGTTATCTGCTTGTGATAAACGTTAGTTCAGACGTTGCTTATGCCTCTTCGACGAAAAAAAAAGCGAGGTTTCAACAACTCACAGAGTTTGAACGGGGGAGGATCATCGGTCTTCGTGAAGCTGGATTGTCTTATCTTGAAGTAGCCGCTCGTGTGCAGCATAACAGCAGCACAGTGATGCGTTTTTGGAAGCAGTGGACGGACGAGTGTCGGACAACTCGGAAATCCGGGAGTGGAGCTCAAAGTGTGACATCAGCGCGCGATGATAGACACCTGATCCGCATGGTGCTGACGGACCTTAAACTTATTCTAGACAACTGGCAGCACAGTGGTCAACAGTTACAATTGTTTCATTCTGTGCTTCATCAATTCGTAGACGTCTGCTGCAGTGTGCACTGCGCACGAGGGCTCCTTTATACAAGATCCCCCTTACGCTAAACCATCGCCACCTGCCGCTAAAATGGGACGATCAGCATAAGGACTGGAGTGCAGCATAAGGACTGATCGATCAACATAAGGACTAAGATGTTTTCTGACGAATCCCGCTTTAATTGGTGGTACCATGATGGCCGCATTCGCGTTAGAGGCTATGCCGGTGAACCCCACCTTCCAGAGTACATTATCGAACGTCACAGCAGACGAACACCAGGAATCATGGTCTGGGGTGCCATATCATATCACGGACGATATCAATTGCTACGAATTGTGGGCAACATAAACAGCAACCGGTACATCAGTGAAGTTCTACGACCCCAAGCTGTCCTCTTCCATCAAGGCTTGCCTGGCGCTGTATTTCAGCAAGATAATGCATCACAGCAGGTACAGCTTCTTCCCTGGCCAGCGTATCACCCGGATATGCCGCCGATTGAATATGTCTGGGATTTCGTTGTTCGACGTCTCATTCGTGATCCTCGTCCTGCTGCTTCTACAAACGAACTTTGAGTACGCATACAAACAGTGTGGAATGCTCTTGATCAGGCAGGCATTAAAAATTTTTTGACTCCATGCCACATCGCATAGCAGCACTTATTGCAAAGTGTGGTGGCTATACAAAGTACTAATTTCAATATTTTTTTTAATGTTTGTTGGCTTTCTAAGTTGAATCATTTATTTGTACCATTATCACTCAGCTGTGTATTAAATTTCATTCAATTATGACGATTCTTTCATGGTGTTGCAATTTTCACAAATATGAGTTGAGATGCGATTGTTTTTTTTTTGACAATCCGAAATTAGAGCCAACCTTTCAACTTTCTCTAAGAGAAGAATCTTTCTAATTCCAGGGATCAACTCGTGTCCTGCCTTCCCACGGGCAAAAAAACATGTAAATTTGTTAAAACCAGGTTGCTGACCCAACACAGTAGGAGGAAGTGGTACTTAGTTTTTCAAATCCGAAAAATATAAAACTACACAAGGTAAAGAGTTACAGTTATATAATTACCGTTTAAGCATACCATAACAACGTTGTAAGGAAAATAAAATAAGTACCCAATTTTAAATTGATTTTTATTTACTTAAAAAAGCGTCTAACGATTTTTCGGGTAAATCGAGAGTTTTGACATTTTTGAACAGCAGGGGGAGGGGGGTATCTGCTAAAGAGGGTAAAATTGAAGCCAAAATTGAGACAATACGACAATTATTTCTGATAGAAAAGAACCATTTAATATCATTTTTGGATCCGAAAATTAAAATTTGAACAGTTCGGTGCGTTATTGGAATTCGAAAACCCCCTTACGACTCTTTCCGCGGTGCGTAAGAAACTCCAAATTCGGGAGAGACCCAACGCAAACTCTAGATTTTCACAGGGAATACACACACACACACACATCCATTTTTTTTCATTCGAATTTTTTATTCATGAAATCGAAAGTTAATGTTACCTATTGATAGTTGCAATGCAACTGGTAATATGCTGCTTTCTACCACCTTTTTCATCAGCTATTTCTAACTTCAGTTTTAGCTATGATGTAATTCATTCCTGTAATGTTATGCATTTGTAGAAGTACTGCTCAAAAAAACTTAGAAGGTTTAACAGGTATGCATGGAGCAAAATAGGCCTCTGACTTATACTAATTAAATGCATTAATGTATGTTTGTTTTTTTTCTGCATGCATAAAATTGGAGAAATAATCGCACAAGAAAGAGTGGAGCTTCAAAATATTTTGTAGAACTTTAATTAAAATATACATCACAAGCTCAATCTTCTACCATTTATTTTTTCCTCTTCCCGAAAAAAAACCGAAACAGAAAAAAATGCCTCCCAACTCTGAGGAAACAATAATTTGCTCCCTTTTAGGTACCAACAACTTATCGCAGCCCAAATCAGCTAATGCAAGCAGTTTTGTCAGTAGAAAAGTTTCTTGCACTTGTACTTTGTGATTATGCTCCCGAAAATAGTGTTACCAAAACTACTAATGTTTCATTGGCGGAAAACTTTAAGCATTTTCGCGTTGATCACTAATATGTTTATTGACGCAAAGTTACACATGAAGATAACTAATTTTCTAATAGAAAATTACGTATTAGTGTAATTCCTGATACAATGTCACTCATATTATGCACATAATAGTAAACACATATCTTCTTTTCTTCCGATTAATTTTAAATGACTCTTATTTAGTTACTCATTGATGGGCTTAGTTTTAAAGGAACAGGAAATGTCACAGTGGTTTTTGAAATGCTGCACTTTGAGTAACAAATTTAGCAGTTTGGTGAAAAGTTGATGTGTTAGATTGTTTTAAGAATTACTGTCAAAATTACGTTCTGAGCCCTCATTTAGATCACGGAAGACAATTAAAATAAAGATGAGTTAATTGAGCAAAGCAGATTAAAACATTTCTGATTATTTCTTATAAGCGTACGGGTATCGTATAGGCAACTTCGCAGTTCACTAGTAGGGGGGCATACTACATTCCGTGGGAAATTTGATGAGGAAATTGTGGGACCAATTTTAATGCATTCCTTATGGCCTATACAACTATGCCTCACCGGGTGTTTTTCTTGAATTCGTGTCAGACGGCCTGTATGACGTCATCAATCCAAGATGGCGGCTTTGCACTGTACACTGATAAGTATTTGCAATTATGTCTCAATTTTTGGGTATTTCGTGACAATTTTTGGTGAATTTACTTGTTTAATATTCTATTACTATTATTATTATGAGTTTACTTAAAATATTTATTTTAATTTTTTATTAACTATTTTTTTTTTAATTTTTCGGATAAATCTTTTTTATATTTTGCCATTCCGAATAAACTAGTTTAAACGTGCTTCGGGTGAATTTTCGCAAAAAAATACTGTTAATTTTAAAACTAAAATTACTAACCCTTATTTCAGTTGAACCTCGTTAGTTCGAACGCGCTTATAACGAATCACGGCTAAACCGAACTACATTTGCGATCCTATAGTCCGTGGAGTAAGTGCAAAAATATTTCACTTCCGGATACCAATCTGAAATTTTATGTGGGGCTTATATTCACATAGGAGATCAAAAAAACGCCGGGAGACACTTGATCGGAGGTCAAGGTCATTCCTGTGATGACGTCATCGAAATGGCCGCTTTTACAGGTAAATACGTTCGTTTAACTGCTTAAAACTCCATCATAGATTGAAATATGGCAAAACTCAAACATATCATCTGAAAGCTCTTTAAAAGAGCTATTTAGAAAGATTTAATTTTTCTTTTTGAGGTTAAGGTCCCACCTATAATGACGTCATCAAAATGGTCGCTTTTACAGGTAAATACGGTTGTTTAACTCCCCCTGAAACTCCATCATAGACTCAAAAATGGAAAAACTCAAATATATCATCTGAAAGCGCTTGAAAAGATCTAATTAGAAAGATTTAATTTTTATTTCTGAGGTCAAGGGCACACCTGTGATGACGTCATCAAAATGGCCGCTTTTACAGGTAAATACGTTCGTTTAACTGCTTAAAACTCCATCATAGATTGAAATATTGCAAAACTCAAACATATCATCTGAAAGCTCTAAAAAAGAGCTATTTAGAAAGATTTAATTTTTCTTTCTGAGATCAAGGGCACACCTGTGATGACGTCATCAAAATGGCTGCTTTTACACGTAAATACGTTAGTTTAACTGCTTAAAACTCCATCATAGATTGAAATATTGCAAAACTCAAACATATCATCTGAAAGCTCTTTAAAAGATCTATTTAGAAAGATTTAATTTCTCTTTCTGAGGTCAAGAGCCCACCTGTGCTGACGTCATCAAAATGGCTGCTTTTACAGGTAATTACGTTCGTTTATCTGCTTAAAACTCCATCATAGATTGAAATATTGCAAAACTCAAATATATCATCTGAAAGCGCTTGAAAAGAGCTATTTAGAAAGGTTTAATTTTTCTTTCTGAGGTCAAGGGCACACCTGTGATGACGTCATCAAAATGGCCGCTTTTACAGGTGAATACGTTCGTTTAACTGCTTAAAACTCCATTATAGATTGAAATATTGCAAAACTCAAACATATCATCTGAAAGCGCTTTAAAATATCTATTTAGAAAGATTTAATTTTTCTTTCTGAGGTCAAGGGCACACCTGTGATGACGTCATCAAAATGGCCGCTTTTACAGGTAAATACGTTCGTTTAACTGCTTAAAACTCCATTATAGATTGAAATATTGCAAAACTCAAACATATCATCTGAAAGCGCTTTAAAATATCTATTTAGAAAGATTTAATTTTTCTTTCTGAGGTCAAGGGCACACCTGTGATGACGTCATCAAAATGGCCGCTTTTACAGGTAAATACGTTCGTTTAACTGCTTAAAACTCCATTATAGATTGAAATATTGCAAAACTCAAACATATCATCTGAAAGCGCTTTAAAATATCTATTTAGAAAGATTTAATTTTTCTTTCTGAGGTCAAGGGCACACCTGTGATGACGTCATCAAAATGGCTGCTTTTACAGGTAATTACGTTCGTTTATCTGCTTAAAACTCCATCATAGATTGAAATATTGCAAAACTCAAATATATCATCTGAAAGCGCTTGAAAAGAGCTATTTAGAAAGGTTTAATTTTTCTTTCTGAGGTCAAGGGCACACCTGTGATGACGTCATCAAAATGGCCGCTTTTACAGGTAAATACGTTCGTTTAACTGCTTAAAACTCCATCATAGATTGAAATATTGCAAAACTCAAACATATCATCTGAAAGCTCTAAAAAAGAGTTATTTAGAAAGATTTAATTTTTCTTTCTGAATCAAGGGCACACCTGTGATGACGTCATCAAAATGGCCGCTTTTACAGGTAAATACGTTCGTTTAACTGCTTAAAACTCCATCATAGATTGAAATATTGCAAAACTCAAACATATCATCTGAAAGCTCTTTAAAAGATCTATTTAGAAAGATTTAATTTTTCTTTCTGAGGTCAAGAGCACACCTGTGCTGACGTCATCAAAATGGCCGCTTTTACAGGTAAATACGTTCGTTTAACTGCTTAAAACTCCATTATAGATTGAAATATTGCAAAACTCAAACATATCATCTGAAACCGCTTTAAAATATCTATTAAAAAAGATTTAATTTTTCTTTCTGAGGTCAAGGGCCCACCTGTGATGACGTCATCAAAATGGCCGCTTTTACAGGTAAATGCGTTCATTTAACTGTTTAAAAGTCCATCATAGATTTAAATATTGCAAAACTAAAATATATCATCCGAAAGTGCTTTAAAAGAGCTATTTTATAGTGCTTATTTTGATGACGTCATTACAGGTGGGACCTTGACCCCAGAAAGAAAAATTAAATCTTTCTAAATAGCTCTTTTTTAGAGCTTTCAGATGATATATTTGAGTTTTGCAATATTTCAATCTATGATGGAGTTTTAAGCAGTTAAACGACGTATTTACCTGTAAAAGCGGCCATTTCGATGACGTCATCACAGGAATGACCTTGACCTCCGATCAAGTGTCTCCCGGCGTTTTTTTGCCCTCCTATGTGAATATAAGCCCCACATAAAATTTCAGACTGGTGTCCGGAAGTGAAATATTTTTGCACTAACTCCACGGACTATAGGATCGCAAATGTAGTTCGCTTTAGCCGAGATTCGTAAAAGCGTATTCGAACTAACGAGGTTCAACTGAAATAAGGTTTAGTAATTTTAGTTTTAAAATTAACAGTATTTTTTTGCGAAAACTCACCCAAAGCACGTTTAAACTAGTTTATTCGGAATGGCAAGATATAAAAAAGATTTATCCGAAAAAAATTAAAAAAAAAAAAAAAAAAAAGTTAATAAAAAAATTAAATAAATATTTTAAGTAAACTCATGATAATAATAATGATAGAATATTAAACAAGTAAATTCACCAAAAATTGTCACGAAATACCCAAAAATTGAGACATAATTGCAAATACTTATCAGTATAAAGTGTAAAGCCGCCATCTTGGATTGATGACGTCATACAGGCCGTCTGACACGAATTCAAGAAAAACACCTGGTGAGGCATAGTTATATAGGCCATAAGGAATGCATTAAAATTGGTCCCACAATTTCCTCATCAAATTTCCCACGGAGGGTCTTTTTCCTTAAGTATGCAAACGGACTATCACTGCGTTCTTGAAGTTTTTTCTTCACTAAGCTGCCAATGCAAAGTATAATCGAGTAAAACAAAACCTATTTTATTGATCATTAATGATTTTTGCAAAAGCTACTTGTATTGGATGTTATTTTATGTCCTTACGCCGATATTTTACACAGGTCAATTTTGCAGCATTAAAGATGGAATAAGTAAACTAGTTGGTGATGTCGCTTGTCTATTGTTAGCATATGAAATTTAACTCATATACAAACATGCATTTTGCAACGCTTCCGAACGTGTTAAAAGATATCGAGTTTAGTTCTTATAAAAGTTATGACCGTCTTCATCGACTATCTAGAAATATCATTTCAAGAATACTAATGGTGTACATAGTATTTAAAGTAAAACACAATTGCCATTACTTAAAACACAATTGCGAATACTTCTATCATTAAATACTAATTTGTTCTTCATTTATATGTATTCATTTCATACTTATCATTAAAAATGCATTTTGTTTTTCGTCGATTACTGACACGATTTTTTTTATTGTTATCTATATTGAAACTCTTTCTTTTTTTTAAGTTTGGCCAAGCTCAAAGTGATTTAAATAAATGTTCAATGTCTAGTGTAGTTTTCCTTATACTAATTAATATTATTGTAAACAAAATGTTTGCTAAAATAATTTAATTTTTTACTTTTTTTTTATTTTTATTTGTTTTATTTATATTTATTTAATTTATTTTTTTTTAATTTATAAACTTTTATTTTTATTTCTGAATATTTATTTGTATATTTGTTTAGTTATTGTTCTATTTCTTTTAATTTTAATCATTGTTTTATTATTATGAAGGACGTAGAAATTCAAAAATTATTTCAAATGCTTTCAAATATAATTTTACTGATTTAAGGATATAAAACTAGCTCTTGCTGTTCTTTAAATGACGCTTTCTTCTGAACTATTTTCTTCAGCAAGAAGAAGCTGGAAAAGAATTCGTACCATCATTTTGCTAGACGTTCTACGATGTTATTTGCATGGCACAATAGTCATGGACTATTGGAAAACGTTTCAACTGAATACAAATCTTAGCGTTTATGGTCCACTTGTAGCAAAATCGGAAAGATCTTTTCGAGCTTCCCATCGATTTGTTGCAGTCTGGCGGTAATACTACTTATCAATAGAAGAAAAGGTACCAAGGATTTCTTCTTCCTATCTTCAGATCCTAAACTTATAAATGGACCTTATTAGAAGCTCCAATACCTCTAAGGATATAGAGTTTTCAATTGTCAAACTTTTTTCTCCGTTCCAAAAACAAGTTTCGAATCAAGAAAATATTCCGATGCTA
Organism: Uloborus plumipes; assembly: GCA_038373865.1. Lineage (NCBI taxonomy): Eukaryota > Metazoa > Arthropoda > Arachnida > Araneae > Uloboridae > Uloborus > Uloborus plumipes. The sequence continues at coordinate 41,355 of JAXGGA010006164.1, forward strand.
TTTTACTATTTAATTTTGAATAACTATTTAAGGTTAAATACCAATAAATATTAATAGATATCAATTTAAAAATCAAATCAGACGGTGATGCAACAAACATTATATTCTGAAAAGGAATAACTTCCCAATGGATGCATTAGAGAGATGCTTGCATAGAAATAGCTAATTTATAGACTTTTACCTATCCGAGAAGCACATATAACCTTTAAACGTTTCATAAACGTTTTAAAATGGTTCTTACAACGTTAATAACAATTTTGTAACGTTCATAAAACGAAGTCTGCCATCATATTATACTTCAAAAAGAAAATAAACATTAAATCAGATGGATAGTGGAGGATAAGTGAGGCAAAGAGGCATTATTTAATAAGAGCCATTGAGCTAAAAATTGGTTTTTATACCAACTTACTCCACATGTAATAAAAAAAATCGTGAATGAGTCTAACGTCTTCCAGAAAGACAACAGTATTCAAATTATCATCAGTTTACATGTCAACCAATCAGAACACCAGTCAGGAGACGAAGGCAACCAATCTGATACCTTAAAATTCACAGATTGAAAGACAACCAGTGAAAGCAAAGTGCAAGGGACGAGGAATGGAAAAAGAACAAAATGAATTCCAGCAGAAAAACAATTATAAAAATATCTTCTAAGCAAAATTTAAAAAAATAAATAAATAAATAAAACGCTCCTTGGTTGACTAGATGTGGTGATCTTCTGGGATTTGTTTTAATTTGTCTGTTATAATTTATAGCACCCTGACTGTGATTTTCGAGAAGCTGATTAAGCAATATCTGGAGTCACTAAAATATCTCGCATGAGGAAAAAGAACTCATTCAAATTTATACTATTTGGCATCTTAAGGTTTGTAATAATTTGTAAGGGATCATACAGCGCTCTTTCAAATTATTACTGCCGTGCAAAGCACAAAAGTCGTATCGGCACTATTTAACAAAACTGAATTATTGCCACAAGTTGGTTCTTTATAACACATTTTACCTCCATACAATGTTTTAAGGTCAATTGTATATAGAAAATATGTTTTTATAATTGCAGAAAAAGTAGAAACGGAATCAAATATATGGAGGAGTAAAACTTTAAGAACACTTTTTCACAAACACGACGACATTTACGGATATTATTAATTAGCTCAAATGCCAAATTAGTTAGAAGGAATTAAATAACCCTGATATGAAGCTCACAAACAAGTATAAGAGATTAAATTAAATTTGCAATATATTATAACTTGTTTTTTCTTTTTTAAAAGTGCTCTTCATTTAATCAAAGATGAACTCTCCCTGTCTCATACATTTACCCAGTATATGCTCCATATATGTAACCATAGCGAAAAAAGCACTTGAAGTATTGCACCCTGATTTTAACATTGATTAAGCTTTTAAAACTTTAAATTTGCAAATAATGACACGGTCATATCTACCTAAATTGAAACATCGGCGCAATATTATAACGAATGAAAATTTCTTGAGTCAACATACTAATGCGGAAATGATTGACAAATTACTAAACTATAATCATTTCCTATCCTTCAACGATTTCTCACTGCAAAGGAGCTGTCCATGTTATATTGAGTAAATATATTCTGCATAACAAACTATGCGTAAAATGTTAATTGTGCTATTTCAAATAAACAGTAACTTTATCATTCAAAATATGAATTACTCTGAAGTATGTAGTGAAATGTGGGGACAATTGAAATAGCTAACATAAAATGAATTTTTCAAATAAAAAAATAATACTAAAAATTTGGTTTGGAAATTACTGTACACAAAGAAAGAATAATGTATTTTGTGATAAGACTTGAATTGAAGCATTTTTTATCGTAGTCACTTAATTTGTACCTTCAAAAAAGTGGAAATTTTTCTCTTTCTTTCATGGGGCAAAAATAAAAAGAAAATATTTTTCTAATGAAATATTTTCTCTTGGATTATTAATAGTATTTTTGTTCAAATGAATAGGTTGATAAAATAATTAATGAATATATAACGACACAATCAACGAATAAATAAATTAATTATTTTATGTATGGGTGGAAATTCAACAAGGGGGAAAACTAGAAGGAAGAAACAAGAGAATGAATGGATAAATAAGTGAATTATTAAATGAAAAATGTAAATGAATGAATAAGTGATTTAATAAATGATTGAATAAGTAAAGGAAGGGAACTGTTTCCCTTTGTTGCATTCACTTTGACATGCATGCATTTGACTAATTGTTAAAAAACATTTAAAATACAAATAAGCTGAATAGTAAATAAATAAATATAAATAAGCTTAATGTTAAAATAAATAAATAAGGAACTGAATGTTAGGAAGTTTCAATTAAAATTTGAAATGCTTATAACAAACAGTTTATTATTTCATATCAAAAATATTTTTTTTAATTACAACAAAATATTGCAACTTGAGTTTCTATTTTTGAATATTGCTTGTACTAGCATGTGCTTTTATCTTTGGATACATTTTTTCCCTAATTGGAATCAACTATATGTGCTACATAATTAAATAATTATCAGATAGGTTGTGCTAAAAACAGAATACATATTTCACAATTGCAATTCGCTTTGCTATTTTACTTTGTCACACATTCCCCTATTATGTGTAAAATAAAAAAAATATTTTGGATTATTACTGATAGAAGAAATTAATTTTGTAAATATGTTCGTTTTCAAATTGTAGCACTTTTAAATTTTGCATTAGTTTTTAAATTATGCATTAGTTTCATGCGCAAAAAAATTGAAGAATAAGTGGTTTTCAGGCAAGAAAATAAAAGTAATAATTATAAACTTTTTATTGTATTTTTGTAGTTATAATTCACGATTCCACCGCAAATAAAACTGAACAAACGTTTTGTGAATTTCCAACTTTTACATTAGCTTAATAACATGTTTTTTTTTTTTTTTTTTTTTTGACGCAACTGAGTGATCATTATTTTTAAGCCGAAATAAAAAAAAATCTGTGAGAGCAAAATCTAAACCGAATTTCCCATGAAAGTAAAATGTATCAATTTATGAACTTAAAAAAGGCAGAAAATTTTCTCCTGACTGAAAAGTATAAGGGAAAATGTTACATTCAGCTATACAAGTTAAGAAAAATGATTGTCAAAAAAAAAGAAGCAAACAAGCAACAAAAAGTCAGAATTGAAGACTTGAACAAGAATATCTACTTTTCGATACATGCATTAAACGATAAAATAAGTTAACACCTAGAGAATTACAAAAAGGCTAAATTTTCAAGAGTAATGTTCAAATTTGCAGAAATAATGTTTAAAAACAATCAATAAAACCAGTATCAATAAGCATTAAAGTCAAAGTCTTGTGAGAGTTCTAAATAATCAGTAGCAACAGCTCTAAGTATCTTAAATTTGCACTTTTAAAATATGGAACTATCAGATCATCCAAGAGTCATTTCGTTTAAAAATTTAACATTTCACTGACAATTTTAAAAGATTAAAGGATAAAAATTATCATATTTGTTTGAAACCTTGAAACTATGTGATGCTTGCTTGCAGCCTTATCAAAGATTACAGTAAATGCTCAATACAACCAGAACTTAAAAAATTGGCAACCGAGTAGATTTTCACATTGCTGTTCCTTGTTTCTCCCTCGGATATAATCACGAATAAAAAGGATATTTTGAACACTTGTTAAGAAGAACGTTTGACATCAGTAGCACTAGATTCAGCTACAACACCCCGTTAATTATATTCCTTCATAGGAATTTTTTTTTTTCATATTTTTCACTCTTGCTCTGAAACCAGGATTACAGCACTAGTTATCGCTCTTGTCATCGAATAACTTGTGAGTTTTTAGACACCTTTTACCAGTAATTCTCAATTATTTAGCCTCAATGTCGTTTCAAGCATGCTCGTTCGTTTTTGTAACTGTGAATACTCATTTGGTAATTAATGAGTGTTTAAACATCAACATACACTGGTGTGAAAAACTGAAGCAACAATTATAATTTTGAGCAGAGGACCATGAATTTAAAGAAATTGCGTCCTTGCAATCAGTACAATGAAAATGCAATTCAGAAGAAGGTGATGTATATGCAAAGGTCAAAAACAAGATGTCTCAGATGATTTCTCGTGGAATTATGCTAAAAAAGTCACGGGTTGCTTAAGTTTTGAACGCCAGTGTGTGTATACATTTGTAAAATTTTGCATATTTTATCCTGATGGGGAAATTAAGATAGCTGCAGCAATAACTCAAAGTTCGTTTTTTTTTTGCACAAAGTATATTAAAGAAATTTTGAGATTCTATTTCGGAAAGCGGCCTTTTCAGCTTCAACAGCATAAGATGCATTACTCTCAATTATAATAACAATTACCTAATTATTCATGCCCTCTTATGATTTGGATTAATAATTAACATCGCCAAGGTAGTATCTAAAACAATAAATCTCTAGAAGATGAATTTTAACTTATAGGCCTTACAAATTAAATGTAACACGCAAGCTCTGTTATTGTCTATTCCAGACTGTTGTTTTCAAAATAAGGACGAAAGTTTAGTCTCTGAATTGCATTACCATGCTGTCAGTGCATTACAAGTAACAAAATAAAACTTTTCAATTAATGAATGTTTCGCCAATTTCATGATTGTATCCAAAAATAATGCATTTATTGTCATCACAGACAGGGAAAATTTTCATAACACGTTTCAGTTTCAGCAAAAAATTCTTGACTATTTTTCTGAAGTACTAAGCTATCGTTTTGGACTTGGAATGTGCCATTTGCGGGCGTTAGCCGTTCTACAGGGTGTTCCAGTAAAGTGTTTCAGAAGTTCTAGGAAGGGTAGTGCGCATATTAACGACTCGAAATCATACATCAGTGATGGGTCGGAAATGTTTTTCCGATACGGAGAAATTCAAGCTACAGTCTCATACGTCGAAGATATGAAGCTTGCATTATAACCGGTGCACTGTAAAAAGGAATACAGCTAATTTTATAGTAAAAAACTAAAAATTGCTAATTTTACAGTAATAAACTGTAAAATTGTACTATTACAGTAATAAGCTGTAAAATTTCTTATTTAACAGTTTATTACCGTGCATTTTACGGTTTTAAACTGAAACCTCTGCTGCCAGTATTATACAGTTAAATTACGGCAGTACGAAACTGTAAAATAGGTTAACCTAGTTTGAGTTGTAAACTAGTTTTACAGTTCATTACTGTACATTTTACAGTTTTAAATTGGAACCTCGGCTCCCAGTATTAAACTGTAAAAACAGCAGTTTGTTTTTTGCTCTGTGGAAAAAAACCTCGAGCACTTCCTTTGACCCATGTTCCTTTAGCCTTTTTACATCTATTACTAAAAAGATTTTTTACTAACGTCGCTTTTCTTTATGGTGCTTCTGTGTACATCACAGATGAAGGAAATCATCTCCGACCCAGAATTGCGATACGATTTTGAGTAGTCAGAATGCACCTTCCCTTTCCTAGAAATTCTGAAACAATCACCTGGAACACCGAGGTTCTGTTTATCACGACAAACTAAAGAATAAAGAAGGTGGCGGGGGGGGGCATTAAGTTAAATTCCGAATATTATCAGAAGCATGATTTATTCCTAATATCAAAACATGAAAAAAAAATCGACTTAACCCCTGTACCATTAATATATTAAACTAACAAGATAAAGAGAGCAAACTCACACAAGCCACTAACGATTTCCTAGAAAAATGGAACAAGAAACAGATAAGAGTGACGTACCTTTCAGTGATATCCTTGCGAAAACACATTTAGTTTTTGGCAAGTTTGGACTTTCAATAAACAAAGACATCAATCTGCAACAACTTTACAAAGCTATACAGAAGTAGTCGTCCGAAACACCCCTTTTAGTACTATTGCAGTCTTCACTATCATGGAATATCACACTCTGTGTAAAAATACAATTAAAACGATGTATTAGTAAAGTCGTAAAATATGTCATCTCCAGTCACATTACAACTTCTAAGCATGAAAAAGTGGGAAAAGAAATTGATTTAGGAAATCTGAACTTGTGACGAAATAAACTTACTCTAATTAATTATGAAGTAGAATGATATTTAATTAGCGTAAATTTGTTAATTCCTTGAATGTGGGAAAACCGAACTGCATATTGATAGCCAAAAACCAATTTAACGCATTTCGAATCAGAAAAATAGCTAGCTGGCTTTAGAAATCTAACTCAAAAAAAATCTGTTAATTGAATTTAGAATCATCTACTTTATCTTTCTTATATAACTTTGATCAGAAAACTACTTTCTTAGTTTCTGTATCTATGAGAAATCTAAAGTTGAAAAGGAAAAATAACCTGAGTATATAATAAGTAGTTTATAATTTCTTTTGGCGAGACAATACTTAGGAACTTAAAAAGTTCATTGTAGTTAAAATATTTTTATTTGGTGGTAAAAGAAAACTTACTTTTAGTTACTTTAAAATTTTCAGAAAACACTAAAACTTTCTGTCTTTTAAAAATAAACTTTTTCCCTTTCAAGTAATTGTTCGTCATTATTTTCTTTGAATGCAGTTTTCAGTATTCCCTTGAAAATACGATTTCAGTTGCAATTTCTATTTCGCTTTCTTTAACTTCCCATTGAAAACGATGATTATTTCCCCATTGCCTTTCCATTGTGATTCATTGTGTGCAGCAGCGTTACTTGAAGTGAGGTACACACACAAGGACAGAGTCGACAGGGATCCGAAAATCTGTAACAAGATCTAAAATGCTTCAATGTTTGAATACATGCCCAAAATAATAATGTCTGTTTAACGTGAGTTAATTATCATTACAATTATCCTCGTGCTCATTTTAAAATTTTAATGCATGTTAAAACTCTATTCGATGTGAACGTTCATTTATTTAATGCGTTTCATAATGAATCGCGTTTAAAGAAAACATATTTTCAGGAAAAAAATAGTTCCGCCGAGTCATTATATTGTTGAATAGTACCGGTAGTACCAAAAAAGATACCAGTATGATATGTTGCAAAGATAAACTAATTGAAAATAATTTGTGTGATTTAAACAATTGCTCACAATTTTGTTTTTCTTGCTGTCATTCACTGATGGTCAAAATTATAAGGACAACTGAAAATTGTGCAGAAAAAAATTCATTTCTGAACGAAATCAAATGAAAATCATACATAAAATGCTTTTTTAGACTGAAAACGATGTGGAGGATATAATATTTGAAAATAAAAAGTACAAAGAGTTTTTTCATAATTTATATAAAATGCTATTTAAAAAATTGGACAAAATTATAAGGACAATGAATTTTTTTGGCCCCCAGTCTGCTAATACTTAATAATTTCCCCCTTGTTTTCGACCACGTTTATGAATCTTGCCGTCATAGAGTTTGACAGTTCATTCAAAATGTTTTTTTTTTTCCAGTCTTTTTCATTGGAGGTCATTAGCTCTTGTTTATTTTGGCATTGAGTACCATTCTTGTAAATTTCATGAGCTAGAATGCCCCGCAGATTTTCCATTGGATTTAAATCGGAACTTTTAACCAGCCAGTCGAGTAGTTTTACAAAATTTGCTTAAAACCACAATTTTTGAGTTTGGGAAACGTGCACCGAAGCATTATCCTGCTGAAAAATATAGTCCCCACTCGTAATTAGCGGTCCATGTGGTAAAAGATTATCGCCCAGTATACCAATATAGCTTTCAAGAATTCATTCTGTTTTCCAAAAAAACTATGGGAGTAGTTCCATCTTATGCAAAACCTCCTCATACCATCACGGAACCATCTCCAAATGCACACTTTGAAAAGAAATCGTTTTCTTTACAGAGATCATGCCAGAAGTAAGGAAAGCCATCTGGTTCTTCCAAATTAAACTTTTTCTCGTCGGAAAAGATAACATCGTCCAACTTTTTTCCCTTAGAAATGTATTTTTAGGCAAACTCCACTCTCAGTCTCTTCTGAATTTTTGTAAGAGGTGATCTTGACTTTAGTTTTCCATAAAGACCTTTTTTTTCTTTTTGTAAAACACGTCGAACAGTTCGACTACTGCACGGTAAGTTTAATTCTCGTTTAATTTCTGTCAATGCCTGTTTTTTTGGAGCAAGCTCGCCGTATTATCATTCTTTTCACACGGTCATAAACAGAACCAGGCTTAACTGCTCGCCTTTGCTGTCCAAAGTTGCTGCGATTTTTAAGGAAATTATAAATAACAGGCTTCTATCTATTCAGCTTCGTTGCAATTTAACGTATAGTTAGTCCAGTTTAAGTTTTAAACGCAACCACTTTTCCTTTCTCAAACTCCGAAATTTTAGTGCCTAGCCGCATGACGGCCAAAATAGAACGCAACAATACCAATCGCTTACTAAATATTTATATCGTTAATTAGTGCAGTGTGCAGAGCAAAAAACATGCACATTTTACTTTTTAGAACACAAAAATATAGCTGTCCCTATAGTTTTGTCCAAGTAAAATGGCTGTTTAAATTCAAAATGCATTTTATGAGTATGAATTTTCCATAGATTTACATTAAAACTGCTTAAAATATTCTTAATTTACCATGTATTTCCAGTCAAAATTTGCACAATGTTCCGGGCAACAGTAGTCAAGATTTGGGGATATTTTTCCTTCGTCCTTATAATTTTGACCACCAGTGTAATCTGTGACTAAAAAACAATGTGACTATTTTTATATTATTAACTAGGTACGCAACGGTAAACCGGTTACATTGGCAACCGAGGTGCATGCATTAGACGGGCAAGCGTCCACAAAGCGCATGCGTGGTTTAGCGCAGTTGCACGACAGTTGCAGAACAACTTTTACCGCATAAAGAAAGAAGATCAGTGGTTATAAGAAGGAGGGTTATTTGTGGTGTTTTTTGGAAAAAATCATCACTATATGACTGATTTCAAAACAAGCGAGACGTTTTAAGAGCTTTATATATTTTAATAAGAATAAAAAACTTTATTTAATGCTTTAAAATCAAATTAAATTCATAGATATTGATAATATCGTGATTTTTAATTAATGTAATTTCCCAGAATTAAGTTATATTGATATAACTCTAACTTTGTTAAAAGGAAATATCTTAGTTTGGAAAATGTACACTGCTTGTTAATTTCAGCAAATCAACTTATTTAGATTAAAGAACGAAACAAATTCTACATTATTTCATACGTCTGTACATATGAAAGAATGAGCTGAAAAAATTTGATACATTGACGTATAAAATCAAGGGTTAGGTTAACAAGTCGGGTAACTTTGTTTCCATAAGAGCCTAGCCAAGAATTGTAACAGTCATTAATTTAGCAGTTTCATGAAGATAGTATAATCATAAAGCAATAAAGAAACTTTGATTGCAGCATATGCATTACGTCATCCAACTGCGTTTAGATTCATAAATACGGAAGACAAAATGAACACTGGAAGGAGGTTGGTCCGCAAAAGCATTTTTCCATTTTATCTTAGGTTATTGCACTTCTTAGAGAAGAAAAATATTGATTGCGAAGTTTCGTTGCATTTTCTTGATATTTTTTCTTTCAATTTAAACTTAAATTTTAAAATGAAAGCGAAGATGTCCCGAATGTCATTCAGAATAACAGTAATTTACCATGTTCAGGCAGAGCTTAGCTCTCAGAGGGATCAAATGTCCTCAGTCTCCTCTAACATTTTATTTGACAGGCAGTTGCAGATAATTAAAAATAATAAAATGCACCAAAAATGCATCAAGGAGGCTTTTTTTTTCGCCAATGAGTGGTTCAAAATCAAGATTACACGAAAAATGTTTGAAGAATCAGTTTTCTGAAACTAAACCTGCAATTCATAAAATATGATACAAAAGAAACGTTTTCATAAACTCAGTTTTTCAGCACTTTCATTGCTATGGGCGGTACATCTCGTCTTTCAATATTATCTAAACGTGTTCAAGAAACAAAATAGTCTGCTTTCAACCTAGTGCATTTTCATTTTATTTCACAGCTTGTTCGATGACTTTTCAGCATAACCAAATCCATAATACACTGAAAAAAAAACCCTTCGAAATTTTACCAATAATTTACCAGAAAACTTTCAGAGTTTCATGGGATCATACCAGTTTCCTGTAAAAATCCAGTATCTTTGCAAAAACGTTTCCAGAGTTGATACAAATTGCATTTATGCAGACTTCTCACTACAGTGAGGAGTATATTTAGCCAGTAGAGTCAAAATATGATCAGAGTTTTTATAAAGAGTTTTGCCTTCGGTACAATTAAGGCCGTCTAGTTTGACTGAACTCCAAATAAGGGCAAACTGCAGTTTCTGGGCACTATCTTTGCGTGAATTTTAGCCAAACATGGTGTTACATATTTGCTAACAAATCTGCCTTAACTGCATCTTCATTTGCTAATGGAGCTTTCCTAGTAAATTAGGATTTTTCCAAGCTATTACTTTAGACCTATCTTATTTTTCTAAGGGGCTTCACAGGTTTTTAACATTTTCAGCACAATTTCATGTTAATTTCAAGAATGTTTCAGATTTTCAGCGGGTAGCTATCCTGTTTTTCAGTCAGGTATGTTAATGGCAGAAATTAGGCACATCAGCTGCCCATTATTTTCCAGAAACATTTCTGATTTTTTTTAGAGTGCATGTTCTCGCAAAATTTCAACAAAATGAGGAAGAAATGGGAGCTCATTTCTGTGCTAAATTTCTTAGTAAATACATTTTAGCACCATAATTATACAGATCATACCGTTTGAAACTTGAGGCTCTTTTTTCTTTCTAAACTCACTCAGTTTTAATTCGCGTGCATTAACAAGAGTCCACTCTAAGAACCATTTTCACCACCAAGTGAAAAACTTCCCATAATCGAGCATTTTAGGTACGGATTCGCTTGGTTGCCTCCTATTCATAGCAAAAGTAGGATAATAAATGTTTGCGAAGCTGATGCTTACTTACGTAATCAAACCAATTCACAAATTTGTTATTAACGGGGTTATAGCAGTAAGAGAGGAAACGTGAAGTGATGCGTAGTTTACGCGACTCCGGCTAACTAAATTTTGCAATCAATCAGCAATCAAGCAACAAAGCTCTTAACCAATTAGGTTTCGAGCTGATTGTTCTCCTTAGATTATTATTTGCACTTGATAAGTTAGCTGCAGCCCGCAGAGCTGCAGTGAAACTAAGTTTTCCCCGATATGTGTAAATTGTGATTAGAGAATCCCTAAAATCACAAAACTTTCTAAAATTTAATGTCATTGAATCTCAAACTTTGCCTTGAGAAAACCATTTCTGTTAAACTTCTAAACAGATCACTTAACCACAAAAATAAATGCATATCACCTTCTCGCACTCAATAATTCCAACAAGTAATTAAAGGTATACTGAACAAACCTGCCTTAAAAAATAATGTATTCTGCTGAACCAAAGAGCCACTACAAAACTTTAGGAAGAAATTATTTTTACCAGTTAGGTAATTCCATTAATGAGTCATTCTACTCTCACCATCATGATGGAACATTATCAAAAGATTTCCTTGCATCCACATCCACCACAAGCACAATTTATCGTAATAATAGATACACATACAAAACAAGTAGAAACTGTCATTAATAAGCAATCCCTCGAGAGCATAATTGACAAAACATGCTCAAACTAGTTCCTTAACCCCTTCCAGGCTCATTTTATTTCGGGATTACGGATGAAAATTGTCAATTTTTTTATGCTTATTTTCATACATACATATCTTTTTAAACATAATAGCATCATTCGCATGAAACATTTCCTAAAAATGAATGTAAAAATATCTATTTAAATAAATGAGTATTTACCTGTAAAGTTGGCTTTCTATATGGCAGAAATCATTATACTTTGAAGTTGGCGCCTACTCTTATCTTAAATCTACAGCTCAAAACACTGTATAGTTATGTTATCTAGTAGCAACAATAGTAAATAAAAGCATCCAAAACCATAAAAGGGACATGTGAAATAATTCGGGAAAGACTCGTTGTGCAGTGTTAATTTTCACAGTCCCCGAGCTACACTCGGGATGAGCCAGAATGGAACATTTCGCTTGCCCGAGTCTAGGTCGGGAAAAGCCGGGAAGAAGTTAAAATATATTGTGGTTATAAATTAACGTGAGGTGTTTGGAGCCTTCTAGCGCGTGAAGTACTGGGCGAAACATTGTCAAATATCATGAGCACACATATTAAACTATCGGATTCTGATTTCCGAAATAAAAAAACTAGTTTAAAAAATCGTCACCAGGGGAAATTTTGCTGCTGCAAAAGTGTATTACTCTGATTGTCGAAGAATTAAATGCTACTGACAAATTATGCATCCAATTTATTTGCTAAAATCTCCTTTTTATCACAAATATGGTTCAATATGATCACCATTGTGAAGGTGCAAGAACTGCATGCGATGCACAATATTTTCCACGGCAGCTCGTAACATATCAGAATTAATTCCTCTAACTTTGAAAGTTATAATATCTTTTAAACTTGCGATATCAGAAACATTACTTTGATATACAACACTTTTCAGTGCACAGCATTGGCATTTTCATTTCGCTGGTAATACAGCTTCTTGCTAACAAAGCACGGTAAGAGCCATATAAAAACAACTCTATGGGCTCAGAATGATGAGAATTCTCTCAGGAAGTCATTTTACGCTGATGATCGCTAAATGCAAAGCGTTTATGAAAAATTACTGGATTCTATTTGGTTAACTGCACCGTTTTTTTCTTCGTGGTGACTTTTTTTTAATAAAAAATTCTATGACGATCTTATTCAACATCATTTGCAAATAACATTCATTTTTTCTTTTCGAAATTGATTTGTACAGCATGTTTTCAAATTTAATTTGCAAGATTAACAGTAAATCACTTTTACAGCGCCAAATGTTCCCCTGGTGTCGATTTTTTAAACTATTTTTTTAATTTCAGAAATTGAAATCCCATATAATATGTGCACCCATGAAATTTGACAATGTTTCGCCTAGTACTTCGCGCGCTAGAAGGCTCCAAACACCTCACGTTAATTTATAACCACTCTGTAGTTTAAACAGCGATGACAAAAACCACGATTATTATTAAATGGCATAAGATTTTAATGAATTAATAAATTTCAGAAATGAGTAATCCCCTAGAAACACAACCATGGAACTTTAATTTTTTGCGACATAAAGAAGGGTATGAGCTGCTTAGAAAGAACATCGTATGAGATCACGTAAATAATTTCCAAAATAAATTAATTTCAAATAATAATAATAATAATAATGACACTATTTAGGACACCAAAAAGAAGAAAAATCTTTTATTTGAAATGCTAACTGACAATCAATAAAGTAACTGAACATAATGACGCAGTAGTGTGTATATCACGTATTTCTTATTTTTATATTAGCATACTTATTTTTATATTAGCATAATTAAACATTATTAACTTTTAACCCCAATTTTCAACCCTTTAGCAATTACATCATATTTTCTTCAACCTACGCTCCAGTGGACAAAAGTCATAATACAATGTCTGCTCGTTGGGTCTTATTTACTTCTAGAGATGCACCGATTAATCGGCATAATCGGCTACTTGGCCGATTATTAATAAGCAGTAAAATCGGGCCGATTAATCGGCTTAAAAATATTTTTTAAATATTTTTTTAAGTATACCTTCACAAAGAAACGATGATAAACAATTTTATTAAGAGTAATAATAATCCTCAAGTTGATATAAAGTTTTTAATAAAATAATTCTCCGATTTTGAATAAATATACACATAGACAATATTGCAACATTTTTAATGCGTCGATACTTTGCTCATTAGTTAGCATAGTGCTTTTAGATTCTCTCTAATTTTCACAAAGAATTTCAAGTCTTGAACTAAATTTCTACTAAGAATTGAAATATTTAAATTGAAAGTACTTCTAAGTGAGAGTGCTCACCCCCCCCCCCTTTTTTTTTTACTTTTCATGTCCAGTTCACATAATTAACAACATGTTAATGCAATATTGTTGACAATGATATTAATATTTATTTTTTGAAATTTGAAAAAAAATTGAAATTATGTTGGGATAAGAAGGAAAATGGAAAAAAAAAATCCTCTCTCAGAAGTAAATTACTTAGTATTCCAAAACTCAGAATCATAAAATCCAAAGACAAAACAATGATGGTGAAATTAATAGTATTGAACATAATCACCCTCATCATTAATCGGCTTAGCCGATTAATCGGTCGATTATAAAAAGCCGATTAATCGGTAATCGGCCAATTTGCTTATCGGTGCATCCCAATTTTCTTCTGTTCGTCTCTCATTTCCTCGTTAACTTGACTGTTGGTTTTGGACACGTGAACTATTCGGTTTTATGCACTGATGAAGAGGTTCGTATTTTACAGCCTTGAAGTCGCTGTTGCTGAGTTTTTAGCACATTTTAAATGTTTTTATTTGTACATTTTTACACGTATCTCATTTTACTCATTTTCTCAATTACGTGGTTATTTCGTCGCACGCTTTAAGGTTTTGTAATACTAGTAAGCACCAAAACCCATTAACTACTGTTCGGTTTCGAACTTCGCTCTTGACAGTCACGAACGGTTCCATTTGAAAAAGGGGTGATAGGTTAGGGTCAATGCAAATTGCGGTTAATTTTATTCATAAAAGTATATGATTTTAAATTTGTGGCAATAAAGCTGCCATTAAGTTTCCATTTTATTGAAAATAGAATAGATTACGTTAATTTTTGTAACTTTATGAAATTCTACTGTGTATGGCTTGCAGTTACCGCAAGATCACGGAAAATTTGATAATTAACAATTTTGATGATAACAAATATATGTTGAAAAGCTATCGTTTTCTGATTTCTTTAATTGTTGTTAGAAAAAACATTATTACGCACAAATAAATTGTATCAAACACTTTGGTGTAGTGGGAGAGAGGGACAGGGGCTATGTACAAGAAGATACATGTCGCACTTCGGCCACAAAAGTGACTGAAATGTAAGAATTGAGGAAGTTTATTTTTTCACCTACGACACAAAAAGCTACCATTTCCGATTTCCGGATTGCAATAAGTTACTTGCATCGAATATGGTCACTAGGGTGGAGCGAAAAAAACAAAGTTTTTATTTTTGAATCGTAATAGTGCGGAAAAGTTGTCATTGGTGAAGACTTACAAAACGAAACAATTTTTTTTTGAAATCGGATAATATCTTCCGATCCCTCAAAGAGCCTGAAATTTTGACAAAATGGAAATGTTCATGCGTTCTTAGTGTTTTTTTTTTTTTTTTTTTTTTTCAATGTTTCATTTTAATGCTCTTAGACGGAAAAGTTACGATTGGTGAAGACTTCCGAAATTTTACAAAATATATTGAAATCGAATAATACCTTCTGATCCATTAACAAGCCTGAAAAAACAAAAAATTGGATAATTTTAGCTTTTTTTCTCGGGGAGCTTAAAATTTTTTATAAAAATGTCCTCATTTTTTTTCATCTTTTTCTCCGGTATCATAGCGTGAAACATTATAAAAATCACTATATTGCTCATAAACTTTAATTTATTTTCTTGTAAGGTATCTTCTAAATATGCAAAACTACCATTTTTTACAACAATGAAACATTTTCAAATAACTGAAAATTATAAAATATTTACCAAGAATTCTACAATCTAGTACAAAAAACCACTAAATAAAACACCCACTCACAAAATAAACGCTAATTTCAATTACTAAACTACAAACAATTTTAATACCTAACTAAATATATACAATTTCTGGCCTTTTGAAGTCTGTCTTTTATAAACTGCTACCTAGCCTAACTGACTACTCACAGAATCCTTTTACACTAATTTAACTAAAAACTAGTTTATTCTTTAAAACTTAAAAATAGTTAGGTTTGGTAGTATATAGAATGAGGCTTCAAAAGGCAATTAAAAATTAAGGTAATGAGGTAAGTATTAAAATAGTTTATCAATTAGAAAAAAAATGTTTATCTTATGAGTGGGTGTTTTGTTCAGTGGATTTTTGTACTGAAAAAGTAAAACAAGTTTAATTAATAGGTATGGACAAGAAATTGTATGTAAATGCTTTCTATTGTTTTTGCTTTTTAGTTCCCGGGTGTTTTTCAATGGTGGTTTTGTTTTTTAGTTAAAAATAATTTTGTGTATGAAAAATTACAAAAAAAAAATCTAAAATTTGTTTTATCTGTTACTAAAACATTTCTTTTATTTATGACTTTTATATCAAACGTGTTCCAAAATCATCACCGAGATGCCTTGTAGTAACCTTAGAGGCACAAGTATATCTGCAATCGTGTTTCAAATGTTCAGTTGTCATGATAACACGTTCATATTTTTTGCATATGGCTAATGGGGTGTGTTGGCAAAGGCATAACTATGCCTTTGCTTTCCCTACGGTGCTCTCTCCATGTCAAATGCTTTCCAATCCTAAATTTTTGTTACACTTTGCCCCACTTAACTTGGGACTTTGTTAGTGTAAGAACCAACATAACCTGAAAGCAAACTAAAAGCAACTGAAAAGCAAAAAATAATAGCTAACATTTACATACAATTTCTTGCCCATACCTATTAATTAAAATTGTTTTACTTTTTCAGTACAAAAAATCCACTGAACAAAACACTCACTCATAAGATAAACAATATTTCTTTGTTATTTCTAATTGACAAACTATTTTAATACATACCTCATTATATGTTAATTTTTAAATTTTTAATTGCGTTTTGAAGTATCATTTTATATACTAAATTACCCAACTAGGCATAATTTTAAAGACTAAATTAGTTTTTAGTTAAATTAATGCTAAAGGATTCCGTGAGTAGTCAGTTAGGTAAGGTAGTAGTTTATAAAAGGCAGACTTCAAAAGGTGATTAAGAAATTGTATATAGTTAGGTACTAAAACTGTTTGTAGTTTAGTAATTAAAATTAGCCTTTATTTTGTGAATGGGTATTTCATTTAGTGGATTTTTGTACTAGATTGTAGAAATCTTGATAAATATTTATAACTTTCAATTATTTGAAAATGTTTCATTGTTGCAAAGAATGGTATTTTTGCATGTTTAGAAGATACCTTAAAAGAAATGAATTAAAGTTTATGAGTAATGTAGTGCTTTTTAAAATGCTTTACGCTATGATACCGGGGGAAAAAAGAAGAAAAAAATGGGGGCATTTTTTATAAAAAATTTTAATCCTCCCGAGAAAAAAAGCTAAAATTATCCTTTTTTTTTTCAGGCTTGTTAATGGATCAGAAAGTATTATTCAATTTCAATATATTTTGTAAAGTTTCGGAAGGCTTCACCAATCGTAACTTTTCCGTCTAAGAGCATTAAAATTAAACATTGACACAAAAATTTAAAAAAAACACCAACAACACATAAAAGTTCTCATTTTTTCAAAGTTTCAGGCTCGTTGCGGGATCAGAAGATATTATCCTATTTCGAAAATTTTTGTTTTGTTTTGTAAGTCTTTACCAATCGCAACTTTTCCGCGCTATTACGGTTCGAAAATAAAAACTTTGTTTTTTTCGCTCCACCCTAATGGTCACCCCTAATATCTTTAAAAGTAACAAATTTAATCAAGAGATTTCACTACACGGAAGTACTAATTTCTAAGGGGGACATGAGCCTCCCTTGCCCCCATTATGCACGCCCATTGAATACAGAAGAAAATGACCAAAAAAAATGTTGAACCGTGTGCAGATCCGGTAAGAGGAATTCTATTCCACGAAAGAGACAAAAACAAAAACAAAAAAAAAAAAAACGCTGCACTACATATAACTTAAATGTTGGGGATTGTTTATGAGAAAGGATATCTCGGACGAAGTTCGTAATAACAGACCGGGGAGTTTGTCTTTTCGGAGAGGGAGCGAAAAGTAATACGCAAGCAAAAAAAAAGATGGCGCTCGATCGGCTTTTAATGAGTTCGAGGAAATTTGGCAATCCAAGCTGGAGCTCCTATATTATTTGCGAAAGCCGAAAGGTCAGTGGTTGGAGACTCGGCTCGAAATGGGTGTGGGAATTTTGCAGAACGACTGGAGAAGAAAAGATTTTATTTGACTGAAAAGGAGATAGCATGAAACATAAGAGCTGACTTTTCAAAAGACGGGAGAAGGGGATTTCAAAATATGTACACATATTTCTGTCTAATTCCTTATCAATCCACCTATGCTATCTACAGTAGAACCTCATAAATCTGGACTAATAGGAGATGCAGGACGTCCGAATTACTGACACGGATTAAACAAAATAACCTATGAATTGAACAAACTGCTCAACACAGTAAAAATTGTACCTTGAATTCAAGAGAAAGAAATATAAACTCGTCTAATTGCAAATTACAAAACATGAAATACTATCTCGAAAAAGTACATTATTGCGCTAACTTGACTTTTATTTGTACAGTATGCGCATCTAACTGGGTTTCTGCATTAAGCGGAGTCCGATTCAACAGGGCCTGGATTAATGGGGGTTTACTGTGTCTCTATTTTTATGTGGGGGTGGGCTTACTCTTGGTCTTTATAGGGGTTCAGTACTTTCCTTCCCGTTGTGTTTTATTCCATTGCCAATGTTCCTTTCTATCACCTTGTAAGCCTTTTCCTCAGCTGAAGTGTTTGTTTAAACCTGCTTTCTAGCACCAGAAACATTGGACGCACCATATCACGACTTCCTATTCTACTAATTAACTATCTGTACATAGATGCAGAATTAAAAGTCTACCGAACAATGACTCACTCTTTGGATAGCAAATCTAATTGAAGACTTTATTAAGAATTTGTAAGAAAAGCAGTCGAAAACTTTGAACAATTGATGAAGTTAAAAATGCAAGACAACTAGCTAGAGTTTGCTAGAATTTTCTAACTCTTTTTTGACTTTATTAAGACTTTGAATTAAATCTATCGACAGTCTAGGTGCCTTTTACGAACAAACTAAAACATATATTCAGAATAAAGATATAAATATAGGTCATATACATTCGTCCGAGCTGTTTCTTATCCTCTAGTATCTAGTACGCAATTAACAGAACACTTCATTAGAAACAATTTGATATTTTGATTCAGTTGTTTATATATAATATCTTAATCATGTGTTTTTTCAATATCTATGATTGATATATATATATATATATATATATATATATATATATATATATATATATATATATATATATATATAATATCTTAGTACATTATTCAGTTTTGTGCAATTTTATGGTCTGCTATATTTAAATTTACATAAACTTTGTTTTTTTTTTATAGGTACCAGTAATTAAATCAAATAATAGCGTCTAATATGAACAATTAATAAGTACCAAAAGATTCTGAAAGATTCTGGAAGAAACTGATCACTTCTCAATTTAAATCTTGCCGAACACTGGCTCGCAATTGTAACAGCGAATCACTTACTCCGAGTTGATTTTATTGACTTTAAAGATGCTTTTAGCATGTATTATGAGCTGAAAGCGGATGTTAACTTTTATACACCACTGAATCAAGTCGATGGTTTATTCGTTTACTGGAAGAATTAAGCTGCAACCTTGATGGGACTGAATTATTCATCGAAATTATGTGAAGCACGTAATGTAGAGAATAGCTCATTGACGTTACAATTTCATTACGTTACAGATTCAGACGAGTTATAAGTTCAGTTTAAATAAATTTACGTGTCACACCTTGTTTATGTATTTGCTGTAGCTCCAATGAAATCTTGTTACAGGGATAAGTTCGTTGATGGTAAGAGTTTCCGTACTTTTTTTTTTTTTGAAAAAAGTTTAACCTATGCATAATACCACGAAAAAACTCGATTTTCAATAATGATAGCTGAAATTTGGCTGAAATTTGCAATTTTCACACTATTCTGCGAATCAGATTCTAATCCCCGCAGAAGTAGGGAGAGTTAGATTTTTGTTGAGGCCTATCACTTAGGGGGGTCAGGGGGGTCAATTCATTCCTTCGACTTACGTAGTTATCAAATAAAGAAAATATAAATAATGCTGTCCTCAAAACATCTCCAGTTGAATTTTATGTTCAATATTTTCTTTTTCATAACTGAAAGAGGTACTCTAAATCAAGCTCAAATCAGCATTATTTACCAAAGAGAATCGAAAAAAGAGAAGAAAATGAAAAAAAAAAATTAAACCAGTCTCATTCTCTCCCTTTAAAAATATTATTTCCCCAAAACTATTCAAATCTTCCTTAACTGTACTATGAAGTGAATAGACGTCCTGTTATACAGTTAGTATAAAAATCCCCAAGAGATTAGCCCTCACAACATTATATTTTCTAACTTCTGAAACCACAATCGAAAATTGCAGTTTGTTATAGAATATGTACTTATAGATACGAGATATTGCATATCTAAGAAAAAGGAAGTCAGCAGTTTAACCTACAATGACCGCGTCAGGTCATTAAACGTTCCACAAATAAAGCAATCTGCACCAAAAGACCACGTGCATTTATTACCATTTCAAATCAACTTGAAGTACATGTTAGTGGCGCCAAATAACCCTCCAATTATAAATCACGTTCTTGAACTATCAATAGATTAACGTTTATTGTGCGCTAAAATTATTATATTATTGTTAGCAGAGCAGGAAAAGTTACTTGTTGCTTTTTGATGAACTGAAAATAATTTTTAACATAACAGTAGTGATCAAAATTGGAGGCACTTATATAAAGTTTTAAGCTGGGTATGGTTATTGAAAATGTTACGTTTGACAAAACGCAAGCGTATATCTTCCAAAAGAGAATTCTATGCTGAACTCAATGCAAAAATTCAATATTTACACTACATGAGACATGCAATATCAGGAGACAATAACTAATTTTATTATATAGGAAAGTACTCTCTCCTTCGACAGAGCAAAGCACAAGAATTTCTTGTTCCACTTACAACTTGTCAGTTTCTGCTGGCAGTTTTTTTCTTTTTTTTTTTTTTTACAAACATCTGATTGGTTCTCAAAGCAACAGTGATTGCCCAAGAAAATTGAACCACGCGATTTTTCCTTCTTTGTACTGCACATGTTTAAATTTATGCTTGCATTGAATTTAGTATTAAATTATCTTTTAAGTGATCAATACGAATTTGTATTAGGTGAAAAGTAACATTCTCTATGAACATGCAAAGTTTTTTCTGAAAATCGTAAAGTGTTCGCAAAAACTAAAAGTACAAGTGGATGATTTCAAATAACTTTCCAGGATAAATGTCACCAGATGTGATCCTAGTAACAATAATTTGAGATAGGTCATGGAAACAGAGGTAAGTCATAATTCGCACATGAAATTTTGGAAGATAAACGTTCCTTACGGAAGAAATTATTATGACATTATATATGAAGAAAAATGAAAATAGTCATTGAAATTAAATCTCTTCGCTTCAAATATGATTATTGACGTAAGTTGTGTACTTTGCTACCCATGTTCTTTCTTCTTATCTTCTTCAAAGATACGTTATTAATATATTATATAAATATTTAATTTTTTCATGATTGAAAGATCTTTCTTTCTCTTTTCTGAGGAAAAACTAACCTTCTGTTGCCAAAGTCAAACAATTTTTTTTTTTTTAGTAGAATCATTCTAAGGAAATAAAACCACTTATGTCAACAGGTGTTGATGACATAGACAAATGATCATGCATAAGATAAAGAAAAAGAGAGGTACCTTTAAACGTATTTCTTAAGGGTTAAAATGGGTACGAATTACCCTTTGGTAACAGAATGTCTTTCTTCGTTTCCTCAGCGAAAATCATTGCAAATAGATACAGAAGAGAAATCGGAATTGATTTCTTTTGCGAAATCCCGTTAAGAAAAAACAAAACTAATGGCTTCGAACCAAAAATGCTTCGATACTTAAGTACAATTTCTGAAATACATATTTGTTACTAGGATTTTGTACTACTACAAAGTATTCAGTAACTGCGAGAATCTTTAGCGGATGTATGTTTGTCTCAAATCATTTGAAAAATAAATCGGCGCTCAATTGAAATCTTCATGCACTAAACTTATCTCATACAGTAACTGAATCAGTCATATAAAAATGTAACTGAAATGTTTAGCATGATAATAAAGAAAGGTCAGTTAAATCTTATTTATTTTATGAACAAGAGTTTAGTTCCTAAAGTTCAGATTTAAAAACACAAAATGCATATGATGTGCTTTGTAATAAAAAAATAATTTGAAGCAAATACAAAACTTCATGAAAAGTATGTAATACATGTTTCTTAAACTACAGTAGTAGACAAAGTTATAGACTCAAAAATAAATAAATAAATAAATAAAACGTTATCCGGTGTTGATAACTTTACTCAATTTAACATATTTTCATAAAAATCCGGACGGGTAATTGCAAAAAATAGTTCTGAATTCAGTGTTCAATTTTCACCAAATATTCAAAAAAATTGTAAAATCTTGAAACTTGCAAACCAAATATTTTACCCTCAAGTGAAACCTGAACAAAAATGTAAAAAAATTCTGGAAACCGGGAAAATTTTAAGTAATAATAAGTTACTTAAGAATAAGTAAATTCACAGTCAAAATTACTAATGCCGCTCTGAACTTTTGTTAAATGCTTTGTTTTTCAAAATTACTTACAAAAACTAAAATGCACTTCTGGAAAAAATTATAAACTCAAAAATTTTCAACTTTGTTTCTATCACAACTTAACCCAGTTTAATGCTATTTTATTAAAGTAAACAGGAATAATAGACAAAATAGACCTAAATTCAGTCATTAATTTAATAAAACAGTTAATGTAATTAAAAAGGGGGCTTATTATTACACGAGACCTGAACAAAAACATGAAGTCTAAAGGCCCAAGTTCATAGATTACAGTAAGTTCTTATTCGTATAAGATCATATAAAGCCATAGCATGAATCATTGCTGCCATAAGTGATCGGTAGTTGCATTAATTTTCAACCTCTATGAAAACAATAAAAATAAGAATTAAAAATAAAAATTCATACTCATGAATTTCTAAACTTCTACTTGCTCTTTAATAGGAAACAAACAACTAATGTTGACATTAGATAGTGTTTTTTTTCTTTTTAAGTCATACCAACCGATAGAATACAAATTAAAATTGAAAAACAAATACATTGCTATTTTCTATACACGTGTCCCTTTCCATTTATTTTATTTAGTTTTTTACTGTATTTTACTTTATTTATTTATTCATTTTAAGTATTTATTTTTTACTGTTGATTTTTTTATTTTATTTATATGGTTTTAGCTTATAATTATTTGAGATTTTTAAATGCATGTTTTTTTTTTTTTTGAGTCGTTAAATACTATTCTTGTTACATTCAAGTACAAAGAATTTTAAAATTCCTCGACAGAAAAAGAGTTTAAAATTATGGACTGAAGATATGTTAAAAAAAACCCGATGCCAAATTGCTAGCAAAATGCCAACGAAGCACATTTTTCCCCTTTCTTTCAAAGCCAGATCAGCTTCTACTGAAATTTGGATTTAGATGTTTTTCAACATATAATTTTGGAGGATATAATTTTGACCAGTTCTGTAAGAGTTAAAACTCAACGCGTTTCAAAATCCCTTGAATTTCAATGCAAAGAACATTATATAATAACTCAACAAAGTTAAAAGTCCACACATTTAAAATTTTCGAATCATTCTAAACACGAAATGAGACAAAAAAAAGGTGTTTCTTGAATAATCCGAGAAATTGGGAAATTGACAGTTGCAAAGAAAATAGCAATTCACTAATTTTTTGTATTGAACGATATTTTTTCATTTGACATAATTTAAAAAGAAAGAAAATAATAATGTCCAATGACGCGATTAGATGATAGCACACATTTATGAAGAGCAAGTTAGAAATTTAAAATTTTATGCTTAAGAATTTTCATTTTTAAGTCATATTTTTCTTGTTTGTTATTAATTCTGATAAAAAAGCATCTTCCAATCATTAATGGCAACATTAGTTCATGCTATGGTTTTAGTGAATTCATTTATGCAAAAATTAACTATAATTTTAGAATTTCTTATTTTTTGACTTTATACGTTTGTCCAGGTAATAATAAAATATTAAAGGTGTCCATTTTTTAATTAGATTAATTGTGGTCATTAAATTTATGATGTATCTTTAATTTAAGGCTGTTCCTCTGTTATTCCTCTTATCTATAATAAAATAACATTAAACTGGGTTAAGTTGTGATTGAATGAAAGTTTAAATTGTTTGAGTTTATAAATATTTCCAACATTGCATTGATTTTTTTCCATTAATTTTTTTTCAAAATGAATTAACCAACAATAGCTAAGTGCAACATTTGTGCATATTTAGACTTTGAATTTACTTATTTGAACAAAGTCCTAAAATTTTAAATATTAAGTTTATACCTTTGTCAAGGTTTCAAGTAATGAAAGAACATTCAAACTACAACTGTCTTAATTACGTTAATATTTGAATTTAATAATATGAGTTGCATTTAGTTTAGATTTTTTTTTTGAAATATCTATCTTTATTTTAATGAAAAATTGCTGAACTGATTTAAATTATGATTCAAATCAAATCAAAATATTTAGGGACTACTTTTGTCCGCCAGTGTACTAGATGCAAAAAAAAAACTTCAGCAAATTATGTATAGTTTTGTCTCGTTTAAATATAATTCAACCGCGACGAGATGGCCGGTGTCAATCAAATGAGAAAACGAGTCCATTCCTTAAAATAGGTAGAATTTCTACCCATTCAAATTCCCCCATCAGTTGTGAATCCCATTCCTCAATTTTCATCTGCGTATCACCCCTTCCTAAAAATGGACAATCCTGAAAAAAGGAGGAGTCATAGGCAATCTCTGTGAAGTTGAATTATATACGTTGACTACTTTCGATCAGTTTTTTAGTAAAATGTAATAGACTTTTAGGATGTTTAGTAAAAAATCTCACAGTTAGAATTAAGCTATACTGCCATGCTAAGAACAAAAGTCGTATCTGCACTTTTTAAAAAAAATGAGTTATCTCCACCAGGTGGCTCTTTGTGACGTATTTTACAAGAAAATATAAAATTATATGGTCGTTTGGGAACGGGAAATATATTTTTTAAAAAGCTGAAAAAGTTTCCTCTGAATCAAATACATGGTGGCGCAGAACTTTAAAGAGTTTTATCTCAGTTTGAGCTCGACTGCAGATATAATTCAACCGCGACGAGATGGCCGGTGTCAATCAAATTAGAAAACGAGTCCATTCCTTAAAATAGGTAGAATTTCTACCCATTCAAATTCCCCCATCAATTGTGAATCCCATTCCTCTATTTTCATCTGCGTATCACCCCTTCCTAAAAATGGACAATCCTGAAAAAAGGAGGAGTCATAGGCCATCTCTGCGAAGTTGAATTATACCAGTTTTGCGCTTAGCACGGCAGTGAAGGCGTAGCTCAATCTAAAGCGCCTCTTTCCTGAAAATGTTGCTCATATTATCAATTAAGATACATGATATATTATGAAAAATATTATCAATTAAGATATAGGTTTTAACATGCAATAATCAGAATACATTCATAAGTTTCTACAAGTATTTGGTCTTAGAAGTTAAAGAAACAACAGTGATTATTCTCACTACAGGAATTCAAACAAACTTCAATGCTTCCGTGCAGTTAAAACTATTCTCATTTCAGTTTAAAAAATTCGTACAAAAAGGACAAATGTTTTTTTTTTTTTTTTTTGACATATAACAGTATTGATATTAAATTTAATATAGGGTGAGTTCTGGTAAGTGCGTCTACGGGGTAAGTGCGTCCAGTGGGAATTATATGAACACTGTCCTGAAATGGCTTCTGCAACACATCGACTATGTTAGATAACTGTCTAATGATAATTTCAATAGGTAGAATTCAGGCCTGGATTCAATAGACGAAACACAATCAGAGACAACTTAAATGTCTTCAAAAAAACTCTAAAGTAAAGATTGAGAAGGCTTTGTTTCAGTTTCTCTTGTAGTCATACCAAGCAATTGAAGTCAAGAAATGCAAGTTGTTTCTTTTGAGTAATAGCTACTAATAACATACATGGGGTATTTGATCAAATACTCTAACTAAAATGTGTTTATATGACGGTACGCACTTTCCCTTTCTTTAAAGTGAGGGGGGGGGGTAAGTGCGTACCATTATGATGGGGCAAATGCGTACCACTATCATGAGGCATATGCGTACTATTATGCGGAGCAAGTGCGTACCATTATGATGAGGCAAGTGTGTACCATTACGTGGAAAATCCGACTCTCGTAATTCACCTTTAATTTTGCTTATAGCTCTTTTATAAGCCGATTATAAATCCGACGTCATTTCCATGAAGTATTTATATTTACATTGAATGCGGCATAAGATTCCAATTTTATTCATTACCTCTGGAATATATTGGCTTTTAGATATCAGTTAGTAAATTTTTCGTTGAAAATAGCGATCATAAGCTATACTTAATTTAAACCAGAATGACAAATGAAGCAATGAAATTAAGTGAAACACTAAATAAGGAACCAACTGATTCCAAAAACGAAGGTGGAGTAATGAATAAATTATATTTAAGAAAATTAAGAACATCTTGTGGAAAACTATTTCAATGTACAAGAAAACAAAAAGTACAAGTATCATATCATGATCATTTATTTTTATTTTATTTTTTATTTTTATTTATTCATTTTTTTTGTGTGTGTGTTTTTTCTTACTGTTGCTGATTCTAACAAGAAAAATATTTTAAAACCGTATTTATTCGAAAAAAAAAACGAATTGTTCACTCAGGTCACTTAACGATCTACTATACAAATAGAATTAAGGAAAATCACTGGGGTACTCACTTACAACAGCGCTATTGGACGCACATGTCTCATCTTACATTTAAGAAGGGGTAAGTGTGAACCCTGGCTTAAATACAGACTGATTAATGTATTAAACTAAAATAAACTATGTAGACTATAAGTGATTATTACTAAATTAAAAACAACTTACATTTGCTCACTTAGTCTTATTAAAAGTACAGAGGAAGAATCACAAACACAACACTCTCAATCTCTAAATCACAGTTGGCAAGACACATGGGATATCACTGATTGCGTTTCATCCATACAAGCAAGTGCTGATCTCTAGTATTAGGAATTATCCCAAGACAACTACCTAACATATTTAATATGTGCCAGAAGTTTTTTCCTGTTCATATTCACATAATTTAAGGTGGACGCACTTACCCCGCTAGGTAGGGAAAGTGCGTACCTTAGAATAGGTGTCATAAACCAGGTCACAAAACCTACGATTATGGTTTTTTTGACATATTATATGCTTGAAAATCTTAGTAAAGGATCTGGAAAGAAAACTAAAAAAAAATTGTGAGTGTACAAGATTTTTCAACAGAGCAGCATCCTTGAGAACATGAACTTTGAAAAAAAGGGTACGCACTTACCAGAACTCACCCTATGTGATAAAACCTGTTAATTCTACTAAAGAAATATACGTTTCAGAATTAGCTCTGTGAAACACTTTGTTTTCTCATTTTCTACAATATCTTCAAATTTTTCACCCGGCTATCTTATATGACTAGTTTAATTAACTGCAAAATTGTTTCCTTTCAAGTAGCAAACAAAAATTGTCTCACTGTCATTACGTACATATTTGAAAGTTCGCAGTCTATTATTAATGTAATAATATGCGGATTGGGTTGGAAGCTCTTTCAAGACCTCTCTATTGTTTTTACAGCACAGGATTCATGTTTTCTCAAGATGCTATTCTTCTTTAATTATGGTTGAAGAAATATATATGCATAGAAAATAGCTATTTAAGGCGAAGTTTCGTTGTTCAAGATAACTTAGTAAAACAACATACATATGAATTTCAAAACCTGTAAAGCTAATTCATATTGCGTAATCGGGAAAAGATTGTCACTAAATTAAAAGACATAATTGGTAGTTTTCTGCGTTACTACATACGACTGATCCATTTTTTTTTTCAAATCTAAGTTTTCGCAATGAAGGATTGCAGCCTGGTTTTGAAACGTTTTTAATTTTTTTTCTTCTTTTAATTCTTCTTTCCTTTTCATTCTAACTATCATACCAAAGAAAACTAAGAAACCATAATGTAACAACCACGCCATTATGAAACGAAAACTAAAAAAAATAACCGTCAGGAATTTTTAAATCAATTTTTAAAATAGTTTTTTTTTTCATGGTACAGATTAATAATTCAAAAAAAAATCCTAAATTTAACATAGCTCATTAGTTAAACTAAACAATTAATTTTATTCTTAAAATGTACGGCGTACGGCTTGAATTTTTCATAATTGCGTGAAATCAAGACATAAATATAAACTCAAAATTAAAAAGTTTTGGATTAGAGTAAAAGTTTGCTCAAATAAGCTCATTTAAAGTCAGAATAAAAATCAATGTAGCCATTGTAATCGTCATTTTTTATCAAAATTATAGATAAACAATAAAAACATGAATTAGAAAACCTAATGTACAAAATTCTAAATAGTGACTTTTCTCCTCATCAATGCATTTAATAGTTGATAAATTATAAAAGAGAGATTTAATAGAAATTTATGAGAGAGAAATCAATCTTTTCCGTAGATATTGCGATCTTCTTTTCTTGAAAATTACCTTCAACCAGTAAACAAGAACAAAACAAAAATTTAGAAAATTGATATTTTCTATACAAACGTCATTGTAACAGCATTAAAAGTGAAAAACAAAAATGTTCATCGAAAGTTCTCTGGAAGTACTAGGGCTGTTGAGCTCGTGTAACAGTCCTACAGCTCACATTTAGCTATAAAATCTTTAAAACTCAGCAAGAATATACTCTGGTATTCGACACTCAGCACTAAAATTACATCTTCGATCTCGCTCTGTTTTATGTTCGAATTCCGACAATTTATTTTTTCCCCTTAAGTAACTGGATCCCTCTGCAGCTTTTACCGCTTCTTGGAATATTTAACAGAAGCAGCAATCTGATATTGCAATTTTCAGCATCTCCTGCTAGCCCCATCATTTTGACCACGTGACATTCTGTACGATTTAAAACTTTAAATTTCAAAATCTTTTGAATTTTCAATGTAAGAAGATCATATTTCCATGATTCACAAAAACCAACACTCATGTATTTATGAGTCTCAGATAATTTCAAATACAAAATCAGGCAATAAAAATTTTCATTTAACATTTTTTTAAACAAAAAAGTAAACTGTAGGAGTAAATGACTAAATGTTTGCATGCAATTTTTTTTTTTCTGAAATGGTTTTTAAAAAAAGAAAACAGCCGAACCTAATGACAAAATTGATTTTCCCCCAAAGAAAAAAACTTATTTTTTTGGATAATGCAATAAATTGAGACTTTCATTTAAGATAATTTTGGTTTTGAGTCATTTATTATATTTGTCATTTATTACGAAAATAATGCAGCAAAGAAACATTAAGGGCAACATTGGTTCCTGACATGTTTTTAAATTTTGTTTTTCAAAAAACAAATACTGTGATCCAAATTTTTAACGTCTAAGTTAGTACTTTCGTCCAGGTTTCCCGTAATGATAAAATCTTAATGTTAAGACATGTTTTAAATTCATTATTCAATTCAATTTATGAACTAAACTGAATTTAAGACCTTTTCAATCGCTGATCTTTATTATAATGAAATAAAAGTAAATTGACTTATGATTAAGATAAAATTAAAAAGCTTAAGTCCTCCAACAGTGTAGTTTTCACTTAATAACTAAGTTTTGTTTTTTTAACTTAAATATAAGAATAGGAATTAATAGTTAGCATAATATGGAAAGTATGCTATGCCAAAATAACAGTTTATGCAAAAATGCTAGTCTAAAAAGTAATTTTATCTCTTTTAACGAAGCACGAATTGGTAAGTAATTATTTCAGAACAGCGGAAAAATAACCATAACGATTCTGGTTTATGAGTAATCACTGTTAACGTACATTATTACCAATTTTCACTACATATATGTATTACTTACTGCATCCTGATTTAATGGCACCATCCCCGTAGTGCTTTCCTTTGCTAATGTCCAAAGCAAATCGTATTTTGGTGATTCACGCGTAAGTTCACGGTACATCGCGTTCTG
Source organism: Uloborus plumipes (assembly GCA_038373865.1). Lineage (NCBI taxonomy): Eukaryota > Metazoa > Arthropoda > Arachnida > Araneae > Uloboridae > Uloborus > Uloborus plumipes. Next base: position 71,349 of record JAXGGA010006164.1, read on the forward strand.
GCGAATTTACTCACACAAATTAGAAAGGGGACTATCTGACACACGATTGTCTGCCAATTTTGACATCATCAGGATTATAACATGTTATTCTCATATGTAATCAGTGTCCTCTTTCTCTATTTGGCGCTACTATTTGATATTTTCGCTTTTTTTTATGCTGTGTGTCATCGGATCTCAAGATATACGTAAACGCTAGGTTTAAAACACGTGTTAGAAATAAAAATAAAAGAGAGCTTCTTGCATCGTAACATGATAATATTACTATTGATTTAAAATAATATACGTGACAAACGAGGAAGGTAACATTTATCCGCAAGAAAACCTTTTTTGTGTGAATAAAGAAGTGAACAAAGCATTAGAGCGATGAACATTAATGGCTTAAAAGTTCGTGAAAAACTTCTCACTTCTTTGAAAAAAGGTTGTACCAATGCATTTGATTTACCTATGTTGTGTGTCTTATCTTACTCGAATCAGCATAGTTCAAACTACACATTA
>JAXGGA010006165.1:0-71838 GCA_038373865.1 Uloborus plumipes
GACATACACGTTCAGAGCTGCCCGAACTTAAATTCGCATCCTCCCCCCCCCCCTGATTTTAAATAAAAATTTACTACACTGCAAAAAATGAACTGCTGTTTTTACAGCATAATACTGCCAGCCGAGGTTCCAATTTAAAACTGTAAAATGCACAGCGATAAACTGTAAAACTAGCAATTTACAGTTTATTGCCGTAAAATTTAGCTGTATTATACTGTAAAAACAACAGTATAATACTGGCAGCAGAAGTTCCAGTTTAAAGCTGTAAAATGCACGGTAATAAACTTTTAAATTAGGATTTTACAGTTTAGTAAAAAAAGTAGCAATTTTAGTTTATTACACTAAAATTAGAAATTTTTACTATTTATTACTATGAAATTAGTTGAATTATATTGTAAAAACAACATTATTTTTTTACAATGTAGCTTTTGGTGCCTGTAAGTATGTGTACAAACTGGTATTTTATCATTCAGTTGAATTCAGAGTGTTACTCGGTAAATTAAAAAGTTCCGCCACCCAAAACTTTCAAGTTCGGTGTGCCCCTGCACACAAAAACACACGTAATGATCTGTAAAAAATAAAGCTATTTTTTATTCGCTTTCATTTCTGTAATGTCTTAATGTGTAATAGAAGTTCAGCAGAAGTGTAATATAATAGTTTTAAGTTGAAAAAAAAGCTTTGGGTTCATATTTTTTTGATCATTTTAAAATTAATTGCTTGAAAAGTCTAACAAATAGATATCGTGAATTGTTATCAAAATCTCAAATTTATAAACATCACGATCCACATATTAGGGAAACACCGCCTGTACCATCAACTTCATCACTACACTGTAAAAAATGGATGTTGTTTTTACAGTGTCATACAACTAATTTTATAGTAAGAAACTGTAAAAATTGTAATTTTACAGTAATACTGTAAAATTTAACTTTACGGTACTAAACTGTAAAATTGCTAATTTTAGTTTATTACCGTACATTTTACAGTTTTTAACTTTAACCTCTGCTGCCAGTATTATACTGTTTTTTTCACAGTATTATACAGCTAAATTTTACGGCAATAAACTGTAAGATTTCTAACTTATGAGAAAGTGTAAATTTGCTAGTTTTACAGTTTATTACTGTGAATTTAACAGTTTTAAATTGGAACCTCGGCTGCCACTATTTTACTGTAAAAACAACAGTCCATTTTTTGCAGTGTACCTCACATATATTTTGCCAAACGCACTCAATTTTTTACTTTTTTATAGTAACAAAAGTTTAAAAAATAATTTCAGTTGAAACGTTCCTCGAACATTAGTAGTGCGTGACCAGTGGGTAACCCCTATTCTTGTTTCAGCGAAATGCGGTTCTACACAATTTAAAATGTTCATGCTTACATTTCTCATGTCAGATATAATTAACAACATAAGAAAAAAAAAGCGTTCGAAAACATTTTAGTTGCAAACAAAGTGACTACTAGAATTTTTTTGTTCATATAGCAATTTGTTGATTTTTTGGTCAATGTAGACAACCGTGGTTTGTTAGTAACTCCACTGTTTGTAATAACTTCTTTAGTTGACGAAAGAGATCACATTTCAACATTTGACATCAACATTTGAAATTGCGATTTTAATCGGGCATTTTATCAAATGCTTGATCTCTCGTTAGGTTTATCTTTACAATCAGTACAAATAAATGTGATGAAGTGTTTTTGTTTACATTCTGCTATTTTTGTAAGCTTCCCCACCCCCTTTTTTTGCGTGTATAATTGGTATGATTGAGGAAAAATAAAAAAAATCTTTATCAAATGTAATCAGTATGAAAATATAAAATATTAAGGAAGGTGTACAGAGGAAAAACAAAGCAAATAGTTCATACAGTGCGTAAAACTGAATGGAATATTAAAAGATGACCCTCGCAGTTAATATTTATATGTGTATATAATATTTTTAAATATAATTGTAGACATTATTTTTATTTTAACCTTATAATTTATATAATTAGTAATGTGTAACAAAATTTCTTATTTAGTGCAAAAACGTCTTTGCAAAATTAATAGAGTAATGGTTAAAAATTTGCCGCGCACAACAGTTCCGAAACAACAAGTTATTGTCCTCGTTCTAAAAATGTACGATTTATTTATTTTCGTTGTTAGATTAGAAAAATCATTTTCACTGTAATTCTTTCCAGGGCAATAAGAACCAGTTGCTTCCTCAAGTAAAACTGAAAAAGACTTCTGGCGATAATGGAATTCTCCAAATTCCATTTCCTGCCAAAAACTTCTGGAACTAAATGAGCTTCATGAGCTTACATTCCCCACGTTACTTTTCAAAACGGAGCTATATCTTAACGTTCGATCCACAGTCCTCCCCCCTTTTTCAACCACAGAAGCTTTAACACAAAGTAGGATGAATGACTTCGTGGCTTTTAGAAAGCTTGCCGATAGATTGATGGTAACTAAGGTGGCGGATGAACATGGCGGCGGTCCGTAAATCATTCGGTCAAGCTCTATAACTCTTTAGCGATAATTCGCCACTTTCTTGGGACCCCGTCTCCTGTATTCTGGGGTTGCAGGAATGGTTAAATCGTTAGTAATTAGTCGGGATTATGTGGCATTATGGTAAGACCTCCAGAGGATTCGGAGGTTTCTATTTCGAAAAGTTACCTTCCTAAGTACGCGAGGAAAGATTTAGTGGATATCAGGATTTAGTAATGTATGAAAGCATCTTTCCAATTAAAAACTTTTCTAACATCGGTTTTGATGCAGGTCATAGTGAATGCATTTTACAATATAGCATTTAGGGCCAAGCTCCACATTAACGTAAAGCAGAAAAATAAATCAGAAACGTAAAATGGATTAAATAGTGTTCCTATGGAAGTACCCGGATCTTCGGTTTCTGCTTTCGATTTCGGTCGCGTTTTCTGCTGATGTGGAGCAGGGCCTTTATGTGAAAGGAACTTATGATATTTCTTATTAAGAGCAAGAATCTGAGAGAGTGTCACGCCTGTGATTCATGACCTCTCAGATTTTTTCCAAAAAATTACCAAACGTTTATTATCTTATTGAAAGACCAAATCCAGAATGTTTTGCTCTAAAGTTGAGTTGTTTAGTTTTTATGGATCCCTAAAGTTGAAGGTGCGGCATCAAAAATTAAGCGGATTTTCAAGACATGGAAGTTGCTGTAAGCCAAAACTCTTACCAGGAACTGTTTAACTCCAATTTTCTTTTTGTATATGGAATATAGAAGGTTGAAACTTTACAAAATGAGTGTTAAGTTTGAGGTAAGTTGTTGCCGTAAGGTCAGTGAAGGCCCTCAAAACAAGGCATTTTTGACGTTTTTTAGCGTTTTTGAGGTCCAAAAACAGCTTGTACATTTCAGTTGGCACGGCAAAAGTAGTTTCGTTTGAAAGACCAGTGTAAGCACTTTAAAATAATGTATAAATAACCGAGGAAAGTTCAACGTGCTTTTAGTTGCGTAAGGCCGAAATATGAAAAATGTCATATTTTAGCGATATTCAAACGGTCATAACTTCCTCTGCCAACAACATATTGAAATATTTTTTTTGCCAATGTCATACTCTATTCTTTGTCTTAACAGAACAGTTGAGTCCTTTGAGGCGAAATGTAAAATTTTTTTTTACAAAAAATGTATTTTTTCCTGTGTATTTTTTGTAAAAAAAAATTTCACATTTCGCCTCAAAGAACTCAACTGTTCTGTTAAGACAAAGAATAGAGTATGACATTGGCAAAGAAAATATTTCAATATGTTGTTGGCAGAGGAAGTTATGACCGTTTGAATATCGGTAAAATATGACATTTTTCATATTTCGGCCTTACGCAACTAAAAGTACGTTAAACTTTCCTCGGTTATTTATACATTATTTTAAAGTGCTTACACTGGTCTTTCAAACGATACCACTTTTGCCGTGCCAACTGAAATGTACAAGCTGTTTTTGGACCTCAAAAACGCTAAAAAACGTCAAAAATGCCTTGTTTTGAGGGCCTTCACTGACCTTACGGCAACAACTTACCTCAAACTTAACACTCATTTTGTAAAGTTTCAACCTTCTATATTCCATATACAAAAAGAAAATTGGAGTTAAACAGTTCCTGGTAAGAGTTTTGGCTCACAGCAACTTCCATGTCTTGAAAATCCGCTTAATTTTTGATGCCGCACCTTCAACTTTAGGGATCCATAAAAACTAAACAACTCAACTTTAGAGCAAAACATTCTGGACTTGGTCTTTCAATAAGATAATAAACATTTGGTAATTTTTGGGAGAAAATCTGAGAGGTCATGAATCACTCCATTCTTCGTAACTTCTCTTTTCAACTCTACCCAGATGACAATGCATATATTTGTTTGTTTATTCAACAGTAAACTAGTCAAAACCGAATTAGTTTAATTCTGTGACATTCGGATACGCTGCATTTGTACACTTGCTCATCACCTTTGACTCAGGACATTGAATATATCAAAAGGAATCCAGGCTGCATTTATATTCTGTACAGTATTTCACTAAAGCGTCACCTCTTTTAAGTGTCGTATGTACATAGATTCGAAAGATTTGGGAAGAATTTAGTAAAGTTGTGGAAATAAGGCAAGGTTATTGAATGCAGAGTTTTAGTATGTAAGAGAATGCACTACAAGTGAACATTGTGAATTATTAACCCATTAATGCCTGACATTTTTTTTTCTAAAGATATTTTGTATACTGGTTACAAAAAGTATTTAATGGACAGGAAAAATAATAAAAAAATATTATGTAAAAAATAATTATTTTATTAAGGAAAGAAAAATCGTCCCTTGAAAGTTACGATAGACCCCAGAGGGTACATACTTTTTTTACTGAAATTTTTTTCTACCTACGATATAATATTTAAAAAGACATTTTATAAGAAGAAATAAAATCAGCAATTAACATAAACTGGAAATCTGGGAATAACTTTGAAAACTCGGCTTTTTTTTTCTTTAGATTGTGAACGATGTCATTTTTGATAAAGATCATATTAAAACTGCTACAGAACACACTTTACAATGGTTATGTGCTGAAATCTGTTAATAACGAATTGAGAAAATAACGAAGTACTGATTGAAAACTATTATTTGGTTGAAATGTTCGTTTTGGGGAAATTCAAACCATTTTTTGGACCGTCCCTAAAAAGGGATGCTAGTCATTAATGGGTTAAACTTTTAGAAGAATCTCCCCACCTTTAAAATGGGGTGACTTTGTCTAATGTGAGATATCGGAATGAGTTTCTTGATCCACAAGTTCTTCCAGATGCGAGGGAATCGAATAACCAGCTTAATCCTCGGTCCTTAGTCCGATGGAACGTCTTTGTGACTATCTTGCACATAAAGGTATTAAGTCATCCGCTAATGTATTCAACCGAGGGCTGAACACGATACGTGTTACACTTTGTCTTTTATTTGCTATGTTTCAGCGACATTTTAACACAAAAAACTCTAATGCATTGTTTTCTCTAAGAATGAACTTTTACACGAAGAGTGCTTTTTTTTTTCTGTGAATCATTTTTGCATTAAACTTATAAGAAAATCAACGATGCGTTCAATAAGCAGCTGGTTGATGAATATTTCGGCCAAATTTGTTTTTACATTTATTCATTTACAAATTATATGCAAAAAACCGGTTGAGTGTTTAGTTTTGGAACCCAGTGTATTTTATAGCTGGTTTTTTCTTGATCAGTCCAACCATAGCTTCTTATTTTGGATTTTGCCTCAACGATTTATTCTCACATGGCTGTTTCTGTTGTCTCTCTTCATACTTAATCTGAAAATTTCAGCTATGATTGCTATGTAATAGTGTAATACACTAATATGAGTTTTATGTTAAGCTTCATTTGAATCATACTCGATTTGATTGAGTTAACATCGGTTTATCATTACATTTATGCAAGTTTTTCGTACAAATGATGTAATGATCTTTTTTAAATATCAATTTCGAATAAATTGTATTAATAAATTAATTATTGGCTAAGGTTTCTAGAAGCTATGAAAGTGTACTTTAATTTCCAATGTAATTTTTAACTGTTACTTAAATTTTTTTTTAATCAATTCGTTTTTCTTAAAAACAAAGTAAAAAATATATTTTTTTTTTTACATTTTTTTATAACAGTACAGCCATGATGACTGAAAAAAATATTATGAAACATTTTTCATGTGAAATACTTTCACACTAAAATAATGTTTGAAACGGATTAGAGTTTCTAAGAAAGTTTCTTTTAATGATGGTGTTTTTCTCTTATGTTTACACATGGACGTTTTAACTAAAATCGGAAGAAAATTCCTTTTCAGCGACATTTATAAATCCAATTTCTTTTTTAAAATGTTTTTAGCTTTGAAACTCTTAAGTTTATTAAGCTCCATAGAGCGAGAAAGAGGAAAAATAATTTAATAGAATTAGATATCATTTTTTAGTGTACATTTTCTTTTATCCGAAAAACAGCTGATAGATGTTATTTTGCTGTAGGAAATTTTTGATCAATACATTTTAAGAAATGTTCTTTTCCCCGTAATGATACGCGATGGAGAGTGTTTTATATTTTAGTTTTAAAGTATTTTTTTTCTTTTGCAAGGTTGAATAAAAATAATATTTGTTTGATTTTAGTCTAAATTCTCCTTTTATTGAAATTACTGATTAAAAGTAATTGAAATTTGCAACCCTATTATTGTTCGTTCTTTTAATAGCGTTTGATTAATTAGCCGTTTTTTTTATATTTTTCTTTAGTTATTAGCTATTTTTAAGGAATCATTGCTACTGAAGCAAAAGATTTTAAATAGAGCAAATGTGGCAAAGTAAGAAAATGAACTTTTTATGTATTCCTATATTCACTTGTTTCATTTTTAACGGAGAATAAATATCCAAAAATTAACGAGAATTTGAAATAATTTTAATTAACCTTATCATGTTAGTCCCAACATTTTTTGAAAACAAAAGTCATATTCAATTTGAAAGAACAAGTTTTAAACTTGCACGTTTACTCACTTTTTACGAGTCTATCAAATTGAATTTTATTTTATGTGCACGAAAAAAGAAAAATTCTGCACTTAAAAATAGAAAAAAAAATAGAGCCTCCGAAAGATAAATAAATTAGTTAAAAATCAAGAAATTTCGCAAGTTCTCATTAGCGGAAAGGAGAGAATTTTTTTTGTTTATTAATTCCAGGGAATCTGTACGAATTTTTATGTTCAAAGTAAAGACAGTTTACGATATGTGCTTTGTAATAAAGAAAATACACTAACATATTAAAATAAATTAGAATTATATTGTATACTGCTAAACAATTCTGATATAGTAGCTATTTGTTTTCTGTATCTTTTGTTCAAATTCGAAATTCCAAGACTCAGGGGCATATTTAATTTATGTTCGATTCTATCGAACTCTGACCACCAGTAGCTTAGCGAGAAATTTCTTTCTGGATGCGACAAGGAAATTTCTAGCTGTACTATTGGTGGATAAAGCTTGATCTAAAGAAGCACAATCGAGTTGAATATGATCCTTACATGAGCAGTAGCTAAAAGGTCAAGCAAAACAATACAAGTTTAATATACAAAATTAAAGGAAACTACAGACACGAGTTTCGGGTGGCAACGAACTCGTTTCTCTGTGCGCAGAATACATAAACTTACAAATGAAAAGACATCCGACAAACACTAAGAAAAAGGCATTTCCTGCAAATTTGCAGGTTAACGTTATAATAAAAACTTATATTTTCCTGTTTTCTGGATTTTTTTTTAGTAATAAAGTGTTTCGTTGCATATAAATAACATTAATTAAAGACGATCTACTCCTTACTTCTGATTTCTAAGTAGTAAGCTATTTGTAATTATTATGATAATAATAATAATAATTATTATTATTATAATCTAAACGAAGGTAGTTTAAAAATGATTCATTCGTTTTCGCGTTTTCTAATTTGTGAAGAAAAGTGTTCCTATATTCATCATTAAAAATATACAAACATAAAAGTACAGTAGATCCTCGTTATTTCGAACACGCTTAAAACAAATTGCCGCTAAGACGAACTAAGTTTCCGACTCCCGTTTTTTGAGTATATTCTAAAGAAAATGCGAAGTACGGTTGAGGCGAATTGATTTTGAAGGTCACTTGGGTTTTGTTTTAATAAGGTTCGACTATAATCCATCCTTGCTGTCCAAGCTCAGTAACAAAATCAACAAGGTATTCCAATCAGTGATAGAAAATAGTCGCTAAACATTGAAAATAAAGTACAAGTCCGTGTTATTTATTTATTCATTCTCTCTTTTAATTTCTACCAGCATTAAAAAAATAATAAAATTTCAGGCTTTGTGAATAGAACGCGGGTAAGAGTCAGTTAGGTTGAAGCAGCAAACCTCAGCCGTATTGGAGTTAAACAAAATAACACAGGCTTAAAACGAAAGTAATGTATAATTACAGGAAACTTAGCGATTTCTTGAAATGATACGCATATAGCAAGCCTATGGGAATCAAGTGTTGTAGCAAAAGTAATTTTCGGATTTCTCTGCTTTACTAAAAATTAGTAACAAAAATTACTTGTTTTGGTGAAAAGGAACGCATTAGTTCGTGTGAGAGTGTTCATTATTTTCTTTTAATATTGCTGATGAAATGTAGTAGCCGATATCTCTGTGTACTAGTGGTAAAATGTGTCCTGCTTTTTCTCAGCAGTCTCTATTATTTTCACAATTATAATTGTTTGATTTTTTATTTTTGTTGCAACTTATTTTTTTCCTTTTCTTTCTTTCTCGGTTTGTGTTTCATTAAAATGTTATTGTATTTATTTGATTATATTTATTTTGTATAAAAATCGTTACCATTTACAATCCGAACTAATATAACTTCCTTTACAATTTGAGTAATTTTAGCAAAATATTATGCACTTAACCCTTTAAGCGGTTTGCCCGCACGGTGTACGTGCTACCCGAAATTGGCCTCATCTGGTTTGCTCGTACGGCGTACGGGCATCGATATTTTCAGATTTCCTTTTCTGGTTTTCCCGAACTGTTCGGAAAATTGTAAACCTCAAAATTCACAGTAAGTGTGAGAGAAATTTTTGCATAATTTGTAAACCATTCATTACTGCATGCAGAATGTACTTGAAAAAAGCAAATATTTCGGGATTTTGTGACCAAAATGGTAAAATAAAAAATATATCATAAAAGCATTGAAAACGAAAAAAAAAATTAAAAATTCTTTATATTCTTATTCTGTTAAGTATGGTACTTAACTATATGCAATAAAAAATATGCCTTTTTTGGAAGCATTTCTGGTAAAATAATTGACCGCTTAGAGGATTAAAGAGCGATAAATATTAGCAGATTCATTTATCTTCAAAGTTTTTCAAATTTGGAAATTATGTTTTTAAGTGGATGAATTACACGTTGGATTCATTCATTAAAAGAACCGCTTTCTTTCAAATGACAATCTTCAATAAAAGACAACGTGAAAGAAATCTTCAACTAAATGGAATCAAATTTGTTTTAACAAGACCCTAATAAGGCCGTTTCATTCACCTTCTACTCTTAAAATAATTAACTGGCGGAGAAAATTAATGAACTCGGGCAATAATTCAAAACTTCCGTAATAAAAAGGAAGTCTTCCATGCGTGTGAGAATAGATTTCAAAATAATTTTCTAAAGTCTCTCCCGGACTCCTTAGAAACGTGTGAATGAGGACCAAGTGATCGATACGGTGTCATAAATTATAAACCTGTGAAACGAGAACTCGGGGCGTTCACATTTAATATGGTGTTCCTCTAATGGCTCTCCCAAGTATGCTGCAGCATAAATCTCGTAATCCACAACAAAACGAATTCATTCATCATCTTTGTTTTATCTGTTTATCCCCTGCTTTTTTGTGGAATATTGATAAGAAGGTGACATAGTTTAGGGATTATGTGGAGAAAATTTAGGATGATAAAGAAGAGGATTATTATATCGTAGGCTTTCTTTTTTAGTCTTCTGCCTGGTTTACTCCGAATTTTTCTACATTTTAAAAGAGTTTCTGCAAGGTTTTTTTTTAAATTTCGTAAATACTTTTGCGTTGTGGTTCTGTCCAGCAGTTGCTGGTCTTCCGCAAATACACTCAGGCACATTGAAAAAAGCGACCCAAGAAGAAATCGTCGGATTGAAATGAAATTTAATGCACATAATGATACAGATGATAGACTTGTGTCCTTGCACACCCTGTATTCATTCAATTGTCTTGATTTTGAGATCAAGTGAATCTGTCATCTGTATCATTATGTGTATTAAATTTCATTTCAATCCGATGCTTTCTTCCTGGGTCGCTATTGCTGCAATATGTAGTTTTAACCCATCGCTTACGACTTCTTGTCATTGTGGTGGCAATTTATGAATCCCTTTATTGAAGCATTGTCTTTAAAAACGACAAACTTAAAAAGTTCTGTTTCTAAGTGTTCTTCGTTTGTGGATTTTTTTCCAGCAAGTATTTCGCCAAAGGGAGAAATATGTAAAAATCGCAAGGTCAATTGATTTGGAAGTATGGTAAAGGACCGGCAATGTTAAACAGAAAGCAAATTACACTGTATCTTGTCAATGAAAAACCACATGCAGCTTTGGCGACTCTCCAGAAAATCGTAGAGCGAGACTGTTAAATTCTTTTGCATCCACCACACTCGCCAAACATTGCGTAACCTATTTTCACTTATTCTTATCTTTGCTGTTAATTGTTTTGACTCCTAGCGGAAATTCATCTTTGGTTGGAGTGCGAAAAATGCATAACAACACGAACTGCACGTACGAGTGTCGTCCTGCAAAAAGTTTTGTGTTTCAATGTTCAATCATTTTTCCCAGTTTTCTTCTTTTCTATAATAATGGACCTTATTCATGTGACGTCATTGCGGGTATTGACCGAGCCTAGCAGACGAAATTTAAGATTTGGAACCAATCAACATTGTGGAAACTGGATGTAAAACCCGCAAACGAAGACCGTTGCCATTCCGTGAATAAGGTCCATTAACGAACTAAAAGCTAACTGGCAAAATTGTGAACAAAATTTTATTCCTAGCAAGTGGCTGCTTTGTAAGTTTAGAAGACCGTCGCAATGAGCTTTTGTATATTACTTAACCATGCAAAACATTTCTGATATGCTTTTGTATTCCCTTTGGGACCCCTATGATGGCTGGGACCCTTCACAAAAGCAGCCCGTTGCAACACAATTTTGGGATCACCTTTATTAATAACTATGTAAGTGTTAAACGTTTCTCCAACGTATTTTTGTACGGAACCAGTACGGATCCAGAAATGTTCCAAGGGAGGGGCGATTGATTTTTTTTTTCTTACTTGTCCATTTTTTTCGCCATGCATCCTTGTTAACACATGCTGATTACAAATGTTTCGGTCTTCCATTTCGAAAAAATTCCAGATCAGAGCCCCGAATCCACAGCCTTTTCCTTCATACCATCAAAGATAAACTAAAATTGTCTGTTATGAACTGCAAAATCAAAAAGTCTGCTGGAGAAGAGCCCCTCAAGAGAGGGGCGATTGCCCCCCCCCCCCGTGTATCCGCCCTTGCCTTTGGAACCCCTATGGTCACGGGGCCCCTTGCAATTGCGACACTTGTGCCATGGTAAATTCGCCAATGTTCTCGACAGTCTATGAACAAAATGTGTTACAACTTTAAATAGTAACAGCAAGTAATTTTTGTGTCAACATATTTTTCTGTTTTCATACTATAGCAGTTTTCTGCTGCTAGTTGTGCTTTAATATTCGACAATGACAAAGGAAAAAGAAAAACTGGCGCTCGTACTGAATTCATTCACATTTTTCGTCCTCAAACTTTTGGACACAAATGCTGACGAAAAGCTGGTTTCATTTAAGGAAAATGTTGGGTCATCTATTTTCATAAAATTCCTTGATGAATTAATTGGGTCGCAGCCAAATGTACCGTGGAGGTAGATTTGCCTACTAGAACTGCTTCCAAGAAACTGTTTTACGCTTCTTTGGATTCCAAAATTAGTTCAGTAGACATGCCATAGCTGATGTTATGAAATTAAAACAAACTGATGCATCGGATTTGGTCTTAGCTTTTATCTCATAAAAAAATTCATTTTTCTGATCCATTTATTTCATTTTCTGGGCCGTTTTGATTCTTTAACTCAACTCATCAAAAGCTGTTTTCATCTTGCCATGTTTTTCGTATGAGTTCCTAATGTTAATTATGATATATCGCAATTTTTAAGACGCATTAAAGAATCAATAATGGTATTCATAATGTTCGCTTTCAAGGAAGAAATACATAAAACGGCCGTCTTGTTATGGAAAAGCTGTTTTATTCCATTGCACTTTATCAAATGAAGGAGTAGGAAAAAGGAACCTTGGGGTGGAATGTGGTATGTATTTGGCAGTTAACAAATACATGAATTGAATACTCAACATGGATATTTAAAATTAAGTATTTTCCGGACTTTTTCCATTTTTTTTTCTTCCAATATAATTAAGTCAGCAATTTGCAAGATTAAAAAAATTGGCCCTTTTTTATTGGCGTTTCCGTTAATATTTGATTCTTCATACTGCTCGTAAATTTATAATTGCATGCTATATTTTACTTTATATTTCACGCATCTAATTTTTTGAGAATAATAGTATTTTCAAAATTAAAGTGCATTTTTCAAATTACTCATTAAAAAAAATCGCATAATTTTCTTGACTGACGGCGGCAAAGACTTCAATAATTCTATGTTCTAACCAAAATTAACAAATATATTTATACAACAAACATATTCCTGAAAGCGAAAGCTTGACCACAAAGCGATGAAACGTGACCTTGAACCAGAAACAGATAACTTCCTTTTGAAATAGGTAGAATCAGCAAAAAATTTAACTTTTTTTTTCTCTATTCATTAAAACTTTCACTGCCCACATGATCTTTCTGATGCTGCCTATTGTAAAATGAGACTCAGTTTCCGCTTCTGTGTCAACCGCCATCTCTCCGTATTCAAGCTTTACCACTCAAAGTTTTTAGGTGACCTTCAAGCAGAAACGGACCAAATTCATGTTGAAATCGAAAGGGTTGGCGAGAAAAGTTTTAAACTGACTTAGTTCATTCTGTGTTTTTTTTTTTTTTTTTTTAACTTCTTGTGTGATCTCTCTGATGATTACAAAGTGAAGCGGTCCGTTTCCGCTTCAATTTCACCCGTCGCATCTCTCCATCGTCAAACTCTACGCTGCTATTTATAGCACAGTGTACAGCAGTTTGCGTTCCTTGGCGCAATTTTAAAGTATTTGTTTAATCTAGACTTAAATTCATTTGGACGACCTGGGTCTCCTATTAGTTTGGTTCAGAGTCAGCTAGAGGGGAAAAGCAAAAAAGGCGATCGCCCCTTCCTTAAGGGACTCTCTGGGTAATTTTTCGATATTAAAGTTCTAAAAAATGCAATTTTATGAGAGTATTATTGATTTTGGAAATAGGTTTAGGGCTCTATCCCGAAAATGTTTCGGAAATAAAATCCAAAACTATATTTGCAAACCAGTATACATACATAGAAAAAATAAGTAACAAAAATCATCGCCCTTACCTTGAAATATTTCTAGATATGCCCTTGATCTGGATCAATAAGTTCTAATGTATATCACTTAGAATACGTTAGTATTAGATTTGCAACTTTAGTTTAAATTTTTAGTCAACAAAATATAAAAAATACCTAGGCATATATTACTACTTAAGAACGAGAAACTTTAATTTAATGTAAAAACAACAAAATAGATACAATTTATTTTAATTACTACCATCAATCCGAGAAAAACCTATTTTTGATAGTAACCACGTGCAATCCATCATTACCAGCCGAATAATATCCGTACCACGCTGAAGTGTTTAACCAGCATTATCTTGTTAACAGTGGGTGAGAATTCAATGAATTAGGCTGTTCATCAAAGCATTCGCTGTTATTGTGCCATTGACAACACTTCTGACTAGCAAATTGTTAGTTCATGCTTTGACGTAATGGACATAATCTCCCGTTTGGTGCGCATTAATATCCGAGGACGCAATAGAGCTTGAAGTTTTGCGTACATTAAGCAGTGTTCGAGCTGTTTCTAAAGGCCGGTTAATAACGAGATTGAGTTAAGGAGGTAATTGATCTGTATGCTTTATTTCTGATTAGTATTGATGCTGCTGAAAATCGGAATAATTTTCGATGGCCTTTTTACTAAGAGTATTTTTTTCCGTTAGATGAACCAAACTTAGACTCATTTTTAATCTTGGCGATTATTTTTCATTTCATGTATTACGCACATAATAAATTTATGCACGCACATCATAAGAAAATTTGAAATAATTAACTCGTGGATGATCAAAATTTCATATTTAGGCCATCCATCTGTACGAAGGTATAAATGCAGATACAAGTGAAGTGAAAAAAAAAAAAAAAAAAAAAAAAAAAAAAAAAAAAAAACTTCAACATCCATCGAAGGATGAATCAAAGAAAAATTTAGGCCAAAATGAGAGTGAAATTTTTTTTTTGATTACGGCGGTACTTTACGTTGTAAAAGGAAAGAAAAAGGTAGTCAATCAGTTTGAATAATTCGAATTTGTGCTTACGACGTGTTATGATCCCAAAATTTATCAAGTATTTTAAATTTTTAGACATTTGTAACAAGTTGTCGTGGCCATTAACAGCAACAAACACTCTTACTAATATTCCGATGTGTCACGTTGTGGCATAAATGCTGCGAATTGGATATTCCTGTACTACAGGGACAACAAGGTATTTTAGGCACACACATTTGTTTAATGTGATGCTGAAATTGCAAGTTAAACTCTCTGTGTTACGTATATTTTATTTTTTACTTGTATTTTTAAATTCAAATATGAATTTAGTTCTAACTAAAATATCATAACCAACACATTAAAGTGTCATAAATAACTTCTTTGAAAAATATTTCTGATATTTTCTTAAAGATAAAAAATGCAATTTAAAAAAAATCCAAATCTTTCTTTCCTACATTAACGATTGCATTCTCTATAATGATTAACTAGTAGTCTGTGGAGTTAGCGACAAAAATAGCCGAAATATTTCACTTCCGGATACCAGTGTGAAATTTGGTACAGAGCTTAGGTACATATATAAGAACAAAAAACCGCCGGGAGACACTTGATCAGGGGTCATGAACTCCCGTGATGACGTCATCAAGATGGCCGCTTTTACAGGTAATACGTTCGTTTAATTGCTTAAAACTCCATCATAGATTAAAATATTGCAAAACTCAAATGTATCATCTGAAAACTCTTTAAAAGAGCTATTTAGAAATATTTAATTTTTCTTTCTGAGGTCAAGGGCCCACCTGTAATGTCGTCATCAAAATGGCCGCTTTTACAGGTAAAAAAGTTTGTTTAACTCCCCATAAAACTCCATCATAGATTTAAATATTTCAAAACTCAACTATATCATCTGAAAGCGCTTTAAAAGATCTATTTATAAAGATTTAATTTTTCTTTCTGAGGTCAAGGGCTCACCCGTGATGACGTCATCAAAATGGCCGCTTTTACAAGTAAATACGTTCGTTTAACTGCTTAAAACTCCATCATAGATTTAAATATTGCAAAACTCAAATATATCATCTGAAAGTGCTTTAAAAGAGCTATTTAGAAAGATTTAATTTTTCTTTCTGAGGTCAAGGTCCCACCTGTACTGACGTCATCAAAATGGCCGCTTTTACAGGTAAATACTTTTGTTTAACTCCCCCTAAAATTCCATCATAGATTCAAATATTGCAAAACTCAAATATATCATCTAAAAGCTCTTTAAAAGAGCTATCTGGAAAGATTTAATTTTTTTTTCTAAGGTCAAGGGCCCACCTGTGATGACGTCATGTGAGGCCATTTTGATGACGTCATCACAGGTGGGACCTTGACCTCAGAAAGAAAAATTAAATCTTTCTAAATAGCTCTTTTAAAGAGCTTTCAGATGATATATTTGAGTTTTGCAATATTTGAATCTATGATGGAGTTTTAGGGGGAGTTAAACAAACGTATTTACCTGTAAAAGCGGCCATTTTGATGACGTCATCACAGGTGGGCCCTTGCCCTTAGAAAGAAAAATTAAATCTTTCTAAATAGCTCTTTTAAAGAGCTTTCAGCTGATATATTTGAATTTTGTAACATTTGAATCTATGATGGAGTTTTAGGGGGAGTTAAACAAACGTATTTACCTGTAAAAGCGGCCATTTTGATGACGTCATCACAGGTGGGCCCTTGACCTTAGAAAGAAAAATTAAATCTTTCTAAATAGCTCTTTTAAAGAGCTTTCAGATGATATATTTGAGTTTTGCAATATCTGAATCTATGATGGAGTTTTAGGGGGAGTTAAACAAACGTATTTACCTGTAAAAGCGGTCATATTGATGACGTCATCACAGGTGGGCCCTTGACCTTAGAAAGAAAAAATAAATATTTCTAAATAGCTCTTTTAAAGAGTTTTTAGATGATGGATTTGAGTTTTGCAATATTTGAATCTATGATGGAGTTTTAAGCAGTTAAACGAACGTATTTACCTGCAAAAGCGACCATTTTGATGACGTCATCACAGGTGAACCCTTGACCTCAGAAAGAAAAATTATATCTTTATAAATAGATCTTTTAAAGCGCTTTCAGATGATATAGTTTAGTTTTGAAATATTTAAATATATGATGGAGTTTTGGGGGGAGTTAAACAAACGTATTTACTTGTAAAAGCGGTCATTTTGATGATGTCATTACAGGTGGGCCCTAGACCTCAGAAAGAAAAATTAATTTTTTCTAAATAGCTCTTTTAAAGGGCTTTCAGATGATATATTTGAGTTTTGCAATATTTGAATCTATAATGGAGTTTTAAGGGGAGTTAAACAAACGTAGTTACCTGTAAAAGCGGCCATTTTGATGACGTCATCACAGGTGGGCCTTTGACCTTAGAAAGAAAAATTAAATCTTTTTAAATAGCTCTTTTAAAGAGCTTTCAGATGATATATTTGAGTTTTGCAATATTTGAATCTGTGATGGAGTTTTAGGGGGAGTTAAACAAACGTATTTACCTGTAAAAGCGGCCATTTTGATGACGTCATTACAGGTGAGAACTCTACCTCAGAAAGAAAATTAAATCTTTCTAAATAGCTCTTTTAAAGTGCTTTCAGATGATATATTTTGCAATATTTCAATCTAAGATGGAGTTTTAAGCAGTTAAACGAACGTATTTACCTGTAAAAGCGGCCATTTTGATGACGTCATCACGGAATGACCTTGACCTCCGATCAAGTGTCTCCCGGCGTTTTTTTGTCCTCCTATGTGAATTTAAGCCCCACATAAAATTTCAAGCTGGTATCCGGAAGTGAAATATGTTTGCACCAACTCCACGGACTATAGTGGGAATTTTCCCTTGCGGCCTTTGATTTTTGTGGAAACCTTTTATTGTGCGTATGAAATTCTCGTTTAATTCGACATCAATCATATTTCCTCAAACAATGTTTCTAATTTTTAATTGGAGCACTTTTTATATTGTCTTTCTGTCTTTGCTCAGGAATTCTTTTACAGGGGAAGGAAACGACAAGTTTAAAATTAACAATTTTATTTACTTTGATAAAGATAAAACATTAATTATGTCGAGAACTAGTTTGATATACGTATTTAGTATTTTTCTTTTAGTACATAAATTTCCATCGATAACATGGCACTGTAAATCCTAACAAATCCGAAAATATTAAGACATGGATTCCATATTGAGGTTATTTTGAAACAATTCTTGTAATGATGGTCAGAAACTTAAATGTCACAATCAAACATGTCTTTCGGTTTCCGCCCACTTTTTAAAAAGGATTAAGACTTTTACACATGAAAGGGAATTTTTTTTTAAGTGATGCAATTTATTAAGCTTAAGTAGAACTATTACACAGCATTTATGTTACAAAAGATTCATATCACGACTTCTTCAGAAACTTGAGAAATTTCAACGTCTCGTCTATTGAAGATGAAGGCAATTTAGTTGCAGCAATAAGATGTTGCCTAACTTGGATCGTTAAGCATATTGTTTTGCAATGGAAGTAAGTTTTGTGTATCGTAAGGATTTTGAGATGGTAGGTTGCATTAAAGCACATTTGTCGAAGAATGACATGAAACGTTCCATGAAATTCGAGACTGGTATTGCAGCAATTTTCGTTTCAAAAAGAACTGGGGAGCTGTTTTGCAAATGTAAGAGGATATTCTCAATGTTATCAAGAAATATATGAACATATTAAACCTGATTCACGCTGTACTTTTTTATGTTAAGGTATTTTTCTAGCCAACAATCAAACTATTGAAACATTATAGAGAATTGATGGTGAAGAAAGGAAGAAAAGAAAAAACTTCATGTCAGCAAATGTAAAGGGTCTCGCTTCGTTTACAAAATCGAAAGGGATGTCTTGAGAGACTATTATTTAGAAAAAAGCAAGTTAAAAGTACGTACTACCTATCGCAAGAAAATAAAATGCACAATTTGTTTTAACTCATAGTTTCTACATAATTATTTATTTTGTTTATTCCTTTTATGTTATTATTAACCATGCGAGTAGTTACTTGTCTCCTGTCAAACATAGTAAACTATCCGAAATGTTATACAAAATGTTATTTTAAAAAACTAATATGTTTAAAACATTGGTAAAATTTTATTTTTGTACATTTATACACAAGCTAAGCGTGAACAACTCTTTAAGCACTTAGGAGCGAAGTGGAGAGTAAGTTCTGAAAATTAAATTTTGGCTGCAACTATATTATAATAGAACGACTAGTAGAAATGATACAAGAAACTAAACTGCTTTGTGGCGAAAGAGATGGTAAAGCGCAGGTGTTGTTGCTATCTAGGTATATTTATACAACAATTTCATTGAACCCCCCCCCCCCTCTCTCTCTCTCTTCTCGCTCTACCTATGATTGGAACTTAGAGCGGTATTTCCTTAAAACTTTAAAAAAGTTATTTGCATTCTCTTGCTTCTCGCTGTCTCATTTTATTCTGGTTCCTGAACCCTTCTATATTTTGTTAATGCATTAAAAAAAAAACCTAGTAAAAGCACTTTTCTTACATCTTGACCAAATAATTTCGTTTATGTGAGATATTCTTGTGCTGCCATCTCTTATTGGGCTGAGCAGTTATTTTCGCTTTAAAATTTTTGTTATTGATATTTCTACCGTTCCACATGTTTAAAAGGTTTATCACTTTTAAGTACCTTTATTAACCTTTTCTTTTCAACTGAAATAGTTTTTTTGAGTTCTCTTCCCGGTAATCAATATATTTTAAGTACCTTTATTAACCTTTTCTTTTCAACTGAAATAGTTTTTTTTAGTTCTCTTCCGGTAATCAATATATTTTAAGTACCTTTATTAACCTTTTCTTTTCAACTGAAATAGTTTTTTTTAGTTCTCTTCCCGGTAATCAAGATATTTTGCAGCAGCTAAAAATAAGAATGTCTTTATTCATGTCAGTGAAATCTTTGTAAGGATTTGATGCGATTGAAATCTGCTGAAATGTTAGAGGCTATCCGCCCAAAGATATTTACAAAAAAATATAAGAAGTGTTTATTAGATATTTATAAGTTTATTTCAAAAAAGTATAAACAATTTTGCGCTTTGATTATATGTTTTGCACCAGTGATTTACTGTTTATCCATTGCAGTTCTATCGTAATGTTTAACATTTTCAATAGAATTTTGGAAAATTATACTTTAAATCAAATCAGTTATAGGGTCAATTAAATAGTTGATTGAAAGTATTACATCAACAATATAGCATTACCTAACATGGTGAGATTTTAAATGACCCAATTTCTTATCTATGGCATTTCTTTCATCGTAATTACAGTACACAGAGGTACACAGAGAACATAGCAAAAAATAATTACGTTCCGGTAAAATAATAGGGAAAACGAACAAATATCATTAATGAAAGAACTATTGAATACACATCTGGCAGGGTGTCAGTGATTTAAATCAGTTGATTTAAATCAGTGATTTAAATCGCGTTTTAAATCGATTTTTTTTTAAATCATTGATTTAAATCACTTTATATTTTAATCCTTATAAAATTCTCTTGGACAATCCCAGTTTCATTAGTTTTTGCCATTTTCTTTTAGAGCTTTGAATTCCATCTAATAAATCAAAAAGTAGTCCTACTTATCCCCCCACCGCAGATGGTGGAAGGTTGCAGTCCAAATAATATGTATGCACAAGTAGTGCTATTTGTTTTCTCTAATTTGTGAAATCAAGTACACGCAGCTGCAGGGGAGGTGTTTGCAAAGAGTGAATTGAGGGGGGAGGAACATGATAGGATATGTGTGATTTCCTATCAGTATTCAGTTCAGTAATTCAGTTAAATTTCATTGTAATGCTACTTAATGTCTTTATTTTCTTTAATTTTTTCTGTGTAGTGTTTCATAATTTTGTTGATATTGAACTTGATTAGAACCATATGTATTTGCATTGAATCTGGTTTTACATCATTTTTATGTGAAGCTTTACTGCAAAGGTGTTTTTGTGTATTTAAAAACTTAAAGGTAAGTCGTTCATAAATGTGAATTAATTTATAGCTGAAGTTTCTAATTTTAAAAAAAATCCGATTTAAATAAAAAAAATGTTATTTAAATCAAAAATATCCGTTTTTTTTTTTATTTTTTTACACCCTGACATCTGGGTTATCGCTCTTATAATTTTTTCTTATTGCAAAAACATTGTGATTAGACATATCCCTATAGGTTAGCTGACCTCAAAACTTTGATATTTATTTTATTCACATACGAAATTCTAAGAAAGAAATCTTCCTATGCTTTTTAATTATTTACTAAGGTGTATTTGAAACCAATACAGTAACAAACAAAAAAAAAAAAAAAATACTGAAACATTTTAATTGTCACGCTTTTAAATTCATGTCTTAAACCGTTTCTCGCCTAAATTAAGTTGATTCTCGGTCGTGTAATGTCAGAGAGTTTATTGCTTTGTCTCCATTGATGACAATGTAAATGCTCATGTAACATGTGTTCTTCATTTTCAGCGCCTTCGAGCCTTTCGAAGCGCAATGTGGACTGGGACAGCGACTCGGGGCATATGAGCGATGTTCTTCCTCGGGGCAGCCAGACCCTGAAGCGGCCACAGCCCAGAAGACACCACACCGTGGGATTCGAAACGGGGAGCATGAGTACGCTGCCGAGACAAAGTCTTGATTTGGAGGTGAGTTCACAAAAATGTATCATTCTTAAAGAGCAAAATTTCGAAAAATTATGGTGCTGTAGGGGAGAAAAAAATCTGGGTTTTTCCGGAAAAATTGATTCTTTTACTTCTTAAAATGAAGTTTGACAGTTACATTACCTTACGAAACTGAAAAGGTGCTGAATACTTGCATATATATAGCATCTTTACTACTTTTTCTTCTTAAACAAATGTTCAAAACGATTTGAAAACCTTTTCGCTTTCTAACTGCCGTTAGATTTTTAAGTTTAAAACACCAAAAGTTATTCAATAATCAAGTCATTATTCAGCAGTAAAGGTGTTACTTTTATAGATTCTTAATTCATTTTTATAAAGTCTCTGCCCCTGACAGTGGACGATAATGGTTTATAACTTATATTAAGACTCCACATAATAACTGAAGTATTATTTAGCTCATAAATGCCTGTTATCTTATTCGTTAGAAGGTGACAAATAAATATCAAAACTTTAGCTTAAACAATTCCACTAATTCATGTTATTGACATTGTCTTGCCTATTCATTTACATTTTCCATCAGAGAATTAGCACATAACACTTAGGCACACATGGAAATTATCTTACAGATTGTGCATATCAAAGTCGGTGTTTTCATTCGGGATATTCAGCATAAAAATATATTTAAACAAATAAAAATCATTTTCCGTCCTTTTTCATCCCTAATCATTCTTCACCCTTTATTATTCTCAATGAACTCCTTGCTATTCCATGTTGGTATTCAAAAAAGGTATCTATCATAAAAGGCAAAAATTGAAATAGTTTTCCTGTTTTGATTCATATTTTGAGTTAAATATTTTGTTCGTTGCTTGTTTTGTTGTTGTTAGTTCATATTTTGAGTGACACATAAAAATGTTTTGAGTAGAAAATTGAATTTTATTAGACATCGCGTATCAAGACCATAGTTTCATCTCTATGATGTTTTCTGCTAAAATACCAGGGCAATGTTGTTTTCAGAAAAATTGTATCATTCTTCACCCTTTACTTATTATTCTCAATGAACTCCTAGCTATTTCATGTTATAATTCAAAATGTATTGGTCGCAAGAGGCAAAAATCCATATAGGTCTCATGTTTTGATTCATATTTTGAGGTTAAGTGACACATAAAAGTATTTTGAATAGGAAATTGAATTTTATCAGATATCACGTATAAAATACCACGGTTCCATTCATTCTCAAGAACCATGGTTTCATGGTTAATGTTTTCAATTGAAAAATCAGGGTTATGTTCTTTTACCTTAGTCCAATGACATTTCTCTCTTAATAACCATATTTTAGCCAAAAAAGTCTTTTATTTTGCTATTTTTTATAAGAAGCAAAAGGCATGAGTTCTAGGCTTCCGCACGATATGCGTTAAATGTTCAGGAAAAGAGTTGTATAAAAAATAAATGGGCTTAAGTGTACTTGGGCCTAGTTTGCCGTAAAATTTGCATGATTTTTTTGGCAAAAAATATATGTACGCTCCTATGTATTTATCAAAGCTTTTTTCGTATTGGTGACTCAAGACTTCCTGTAACTTAAGAGAAGCTCAAGAGTTTATACCTGGATTTTACAACAGTTCGACAACTTAGAAAATCATCGCTTTGTTAAAAAAAATCGGCACTGATAATCATTATACCTAATCTCTTTCTTAATTATCTTGATTTTCTGTGATTAATTTAAGTAGGACTTTGATCGATCCCAGAGATTGGATTTTCTTAGGGTAATTTTATGTCCATGTTATTATTATTATTGTTTTTTTTTTTTTTTTTTGAATTTTATTTATTTATTTATTTATTGTATAATTTGTTCTGAAAAAATATTTCCGATTTATCTATTTTTTCCTGAAAATTTACAAGTTTTCTAGTGCTGCCATCTTACGAAAGGTTCAAATCTCAAATTTATGGTTTTCGATTTTGCTTTAAAAGTAGTTTATATTCTCAAGAAGAAATACTCCCCCCCCCCCCCCCCAGTAATACTCAGAAAAAATAAAATAAAATAATAATAGTACTATTTTTTTTACTCCAGAAGCTCGTTTTTTGGATTGAATACTTTATTAGGTTTATAATTTAAGCTCTCAGGGGAAGAATTTGCTTGGTTATAAAACGATTCTTTGAGACTGCTGCCCTCTATCGCTGTTACGAGTCTTGAAAATATAAGAACGCAAAATTGGTTATAAATATCAAGTCAATTGTTCTTTGCTAGAGGTTTTTTATTCTGCTGATTACCGGTAATCCTTTTGATATATTCAGTAAAATAGTATTTTACTTTACTCACGAATTTTGGAATCTTAATTTTTAGATCTTGTCTTCATTAGAGGTAATGTATATCAAACAGCTTAAAAATTTCGCGAAGTCCAAAAAAATTTCAAAAAGAGATTTTTAAAAAAAAGGAAAAAAAATCAAATTTTAAAAATTGGAAAGTAAGGTTTTGAGACGGGAAAAATACGTTGAATTTATGAATGAACGGTCCATTTAGAACAAACGTTTTTTTTTTTTTTTTTTTAAATATCTCAGCAAGGACACTTCATTCCTACATTTGACTTTTTGATTTGATCCATTTTTCGTTCAATTTTAAGCAACTCAAAAAACTTAATGTTAGCGCCTACTGGGGAATTTGAGACCAATTTAGATCCCGAACTAAAAGCCGGATTTCCTTTGAACAAACTTTGTTGGAAAATGCTCTTGATGAAGAATGTATGGAAAGTATTTTTTAAATAAGCTGTTTTAAGGACTCTGATTTCGGCTCCGACTTCAATTCCTCGAATCCGACTCCGCAGCCATGGCATGGATCGGAAAAAATGACCGACTCTAACTGTTAGAGTTTTAGAGCCAATCCACTCCTACTCCGGCCATAAGCTCCGACTCTGACACCGAATCCTACACTCCAACTCCGACTCCACATTCTAGAACAAAATGCAGGCTCGGGAAAAACGACCGACCCCTATTGTTAGAATTTTAGAACTTTTGACTCTGAATCCGTGACTCTAACTCTTGATCAGCAGAAATGCAGGCAGGGAAAAAATGACTGACTCCTACTCTTAAAAGAAAGAGCTATGCAGACGATTTTTTGTTCATTTATATATTTATCATTTTTTTTCTAATAAAAATATTCATTTGAAAGAACATTTAATTATTTCTTTATGCATTTTCTGAAGTATATTTATTTATTTATTAAAAATAATAAGTGGCAACGGGATTGAAAATGAAATTCAAGAAGTTCTATTTACAGACGATTTTTTAAATGAAATATATTCGGATGTGCTTTCTATTTTTTTTTCCTTGAAAAGTATTAAGAAACTTTTTTCTGGAAGAACTATATTAATTGCATTGTTTAAAAAATGCTATACATCTTTATTTATTCGTTAGTTACTCTTAGCATATCTATTTAATCAAGTGAGAGAGCATATTTTGTTTTTAGAAATCAGCTTTAAATCCTAAAAGGTATGTTTGACGTTATTGCCAGTCTCAGATAACTAAGATAATATTAATCACATGCTAAAATGTCGATGTCGGTATAGGGGAAAGCAGGCTCGTTTAGTTCTTGACAGAACTTCTTGTTTTGAGTGAATTGTTTTCATGTCGCTTACTCATTGGTTTGCAACTATCACAAAGATAAATAATTCCAACGTTAAAAATGAACGTAAACCTACTTCACGGAATACAAAAAAATATTGTTTCAATAAACTTTATTGTTGAAAACTGAAACTTCTGCATTTTTCTTTGTTTGCTACATATTCTTATGTTCTTCTCCTTCTATCTTTCCCGTTTTCTTCCACTTTTCCATATCTTTTTATAGAAAGCTTTGCTTTCTATTACTTAAAGTCCAGTTCTGTGAAACACCTGGAAGAGTAGAGGGGAGGGGGGAGTAAATTCTCTATGTATTTACATTTCACTTCACCTCATGCCCCTTTTCTGGCAGAAGCGATCTCAGGTACAATGGGATTGATTCAGCAGTTTCCATGGAAACCGGATTGTGGCCAAAATCCGCTGGAAACTTCACCCTTTCTTGTTGCCATAGCAACTCTGCTGCGGTGCCATCACTCAGCGGTTACCTATTGAAGAAACAGATGAAGTGCCTGATCTTCACACCGCTGGCTCCCCTATTTAGACTGATAAGGCGATTAAATGGAGCAATTCAATTAATTTATAGTCGTGAAACTTTTTCAGCGTTTTTAATATTAATTTTGCATGATTAATTGAGCAGACAAAGTTATTCCTTTGATAGAGATTATTAATGACAGTTTTCCTTTCATGACTTTATAGCTGACTGAAAATGTCTGGAAGAAATATTTAAATTTTTAAGAAATACTGGGAGCTCTTAAGCTATCGCGAAGGATTGATTTTAAGGAAGTATTATTACCAATATCCCCGCAAAAATGGAAAAATACTTTAGTATTATATCTTTTACTTACGCTATTATTTTTTTCTTTACAATGAATTTTTAAAAATAAATATGTTTTTACTTACAGTTTCTTTCTTATTTATACTCTTCGCATAAAGGTTTCAGGCAAATAAAACCTTCTATACCTGGTTACAGTTGTCTATTCAACATACTGGAAACTTTGCAAAATAGCTTGCAACTTAGCTTTTACATTTCAATTTAGCAAAAAAAAAAAATCAAATTAGCAATCTGGCCTCAGTTTTGACCTTATCAAAATATTATTATATTAATTGATAGAGAAAGTTTGACAAACCCTGGGCAATGGTGCATTGTGAATGGGGAGGTTTAAACCACTCCAAACCATTCGGTTTTACTCATATTGCCATTTTTAATACAGTAGATAATATATGCCAAGGCTTTCCAAAGAGCGCATCCCTTTAATGGCTCATGTTCAGTGTGGACCCCTGTCGTTAAAGTGTATGGATGCCTGTAGTTTTGTTTTGATTGAACCTTATTAAATCAGCCATCACTTAGAGGTTAACACCACTATTTTTTTTTTAGGAGGAAAGTTACTGCGCTTAACTTATTCTTGTGTACAAAAAAACATATTGATGGCAGAAATCAATCAATTCGAGACGATAAAAATTCAAAATTTAACATCGAATTAAGGGAAAGAGTGAGGTTGGTTTCACTGAAGCGATATCAATATGTTGAACCTTATGCTTGATAGCTGGAGTAAAATATGAAGATCATCATCTAAACATCTTCGGTGTTTTGATTTTCTGGGTGCATAAGAGTTAAAAATCCGAATTCTATGGACTAAGTGTATTTATTATCTTTGTCAAAATATATTTTATGGAACTTTTTTGAAGGAACTTGATAAAAGTTTTCTTTAAATTGTGTTTCTCAACATAATGCGATGTTCCAATTGTCCAACCCTGGCAATTAGTACACGTCTGCAGCATGTGGTGTTGCACAAAAAAGCATATTAGTGTGCTAGAAATAACCCAAGAAATTTTGGGGACAGACAGAAAAGGAAAACACCTGCAATACATTGTATTGATTTAATAATGCAGCATTTTGTGCTATTTTCCGGTAATACTTTGTATTTACTTTTTTTTTACGAAATTACAAAGCATGTACAAAGGTAGATGAGTTACTATGTATTTCTGAATATTTTGTGCAAGACAAATGCGATACAAAAAGTACAAAATTTATTTCATATACTTTCTCAAAACTGATAAGAACATTTTGAACTCACATCGCTGCAAGACATTCAAACAAGACTTGTTATACTTGTTTTCATTTGAAGCCAAAATATTTCCGTGTCATGATTTTTAATCGTGATTCTACGTAAAATAGAAATGGCCGCAGAAATAACGTGTGCAGACGGAAGAATCGAAGAGTTATCTTAAGGAGAAAGCTTTCTCGTGTACTTGCTTGTTTGCCAAAATAGTGCAGCCAAGAGTTAGATGTTTGGTTTTCTGTCATTTCCATTTCTACGTTAAGTCCTCGGCGACTTAGTTTCGTTTAATATAATGCGTGGAATGTTTTTTAAGTTGATAGCACTTTCATACGTGATTATGTGATGGTATGGAATGAATACTTAGAACTGGATCGCCTTGACTTTAAAGGAAGGGAAAAGGGAAATAAAAAGCTCTGGAAGCAGACTCCCCCCTCTCTTAATAAAATTATTGATTGAGAAATAGGACTACAGTCAAGAAACAGAAATGCTGATGTGATAAAAAAAAAAAGGCTGGAAATGTATTGACAGAGGTTGGGACCGACGGAATTTTAAAATCTTATTAGTCAAGAAACGTTTTTAGGTGCTGAAAAAAAAAAGATTTTTTTAGGAAAACTCAATTTAGCATGATTGCTGAAAAATTATATTGTTCGGAGAAACTAGTCACCAAGTTATTTTTTAGTCGTCCTACCATGCTGGTGCCCGGGATTTGTCGAACACTTTGTTTTAACTCTTATTTTCAAGCATTAAACTCCGTGCCGGTATCGATTTTACGATGCCGGTTTAATCTTGCAGACTTTTGTTTTTAAATTTTTAGTCTGCTTTGCAGACTTTTGAAAAAATCTGCTACTGAGAACGAGGATTGATTGTAGACTTTCGAAGTGCTGGAATCAGGACCAGAAAAACGTCTGCTCTTGAAAAGCGTTCACGAAAAATAATTAATAGCACACAGAGAGCACACTAACAAACAAACACCGAGTCTTAATGCCTGACTTGAGGTCTTCACTCGCTACTGAATGCTTGTGCTGAAAAGGGGGTTCAAAGTGTTATCCGAACAAAAAAACAGCTGGTGCACTTAAAATTGAGAGAAAAAGTAATTGGAATAAACTAAGAAGGGTCTGAACGTAGTTTTCTGCATATTGCACCGTCTAGACTTCGGAAGCCGATGACTGAACGAATGATGCATTTACAATTTGCCTTGAACAATAGTAAGCATCTCTAGTTTATAAAATAGTGGCAGTAAGACAGAAAGGAATGATACGGTTCATTTGTTCCAATGTGTTGCATTTTTATTGCACATCGCAAAAGGCAAGTTGCGAGTGTACTGACAATAGCAAAGAAACAACAATCCCACTGCACTGCCACAATACTTTAAGGGAGAAGGGAAGGGAAAATTTTAATTTGGGGTGTGTTTCCTTGGTATTATATTAGGTTAGCTTATAAAAAAGTTAATATAAATTATGTTGTATAGCAGCACCTTCGTAGTATTACAGGACTACTATTACTTTTACTCACCTTTAAACAAATGAGTTTCGCCTACCATTGGTTTTAATTGTCTCTGAATATTTAGTTCTGTTACACCCTTTTGCTTGTAGATCATTCATTTTATGACTTGTTTCTTATTACAAGTAACCTCCTTTCTCATGAATAAAAATCCCTTGTAGCACAGAAAGACATGTATGCAGAAATTTTATTATTGCCCTTATACGGCATTGATTTATTAATTAGAAAAGGGGGACTATTTATATTAACAAAACAAAATTTGACACTAAGTTTAAGAAATAACCAGTGAGAATTCATTTCCAAAAACTACTAACAACTCTCAGTGGCTTTCAACTTCATTTTTCCGAGAAAGTAGTCAGATAAACATAACAAAGGCATCCAGAATTCAAAGCTATTATACTAAAATAAAACAAACTAGAATAAGAAATAAGGAGGGAAAAATTCCCTTTTAACGCAAGTAATTAAAATGAAATAATGCCAATAAATATCTTTTTAATCGCATCAATTCTCGAGTTCTCGGAAATAATGATGCCGATAAGAATCTTCTAACCGCGAAATTTCAGTAATTTTTCTAACTCAAAGTAGAATATTTTGACTCCTCTACTCACTAAGTACTACTCAATAAGAGTTCTTTTCAGCTCAATTTTTCCAGTATAAAAAAAGGCAATTTCTGGAAATTGACACCGTTTTACCTGACTAAAAATAAATTCCAAGAATTTCCCATTGATTTTCTTTGAAACATCTTCTATACTCTGTGTGTTTTTGATTTAGTCCATCATTTTTAAATTCCTAATTTATTCCCTGGTGGTTTCAGAGTCATTTTTTCCCTCTCTTATGCATAAAATTAATTCAGCGCTTCATTAAACTTAATTAAGAGGAAATTTTATGCTTAATTGAGATAAAGGAAAAAGTGTTCTCTCGTTATGTTTGGATTTTCATTCATGTTATTATTTTTTTTAAATCTTCTTTGTATAATGATTATTTAAATGCATTCTATTGTTTTAGTTAAAAAAATTCATCGGACATATTTGAAGCTTATCAAAGCACGTTTTTAGAGCATGTAGCACTGTTTCCATAGTTTAATTTTAGATACTACTAGCTCGTGAATAAAGCTCTCCTTGTCTTTTTAAGTTTACGTTTGAGGGAAAAAATGAACTTGTAAAACAGTGCTTTCTTATGCAAGCGGTGCTTATAGAAAGAGAAAAATTTACGATACCATAGGCCACATGGTGATGAAATGTAAACAAGGGCGATTATAAAAAAAACTGCCTATCAATCGCTATTTGATCGCGATAAATGAATTGATAGATGCTATTTGATCGATGATGAATGGATTACCTTAAACTACAAAATTCAATAAATGAAAACCAAGATGCAGCTTTATTAACTTATTTATTAAAAATATATTACTTAAAATGATTTAAATATGCATTAATATTGCAAATCGAAAAACACGATTTTGGGCCAATTGGGTACTGGTAAACCGATTCAAACTTCGCATTAATAGCAATCATCTAATGATAACAACAGGGCGAGGACGCAGTCACCTTTCTCACCTTTAGTCACCTTTTGAAATTTTGGTCACTTTTTGTCACCTTTTGGAATTTTAGTCACCTTTTTAAACCTTCCTTGAAATGTGTTTTAAAAAAATCCATTTTTTATTCATAAAATTTTTGAAAAGTATGAATATTCTTTTTCTTACCTGAAAATAAATGAAAATTTAAAAAAAAGCAAAAATCTGTCATTTAACCATTAAAAAAAGTGTTTCAACTGTGGCTCATTCACAAAACAAAATCTTTCATAAGAAACTGTTTAAAATTTTCAAGAGGAAACAAAAAAAACAGGTGCACCTGTTCCAAGGATATTTGGCAGAGTTTTTTTTTTTTTTTTTTTGTTCTTGAAACAAAATTCTGTTGGTGATTTGCAGATGGGAGAAAAACAGGGTCAAAGTTCTTATCTTTACTGTTATGTTCTTATCTCTTTTCTGCTCTACCCCTAACCTTCCCCAAAGAAAAAACTGGCTGCTGATTTCACCCCTTTTCAAATTTAGTTTCATGTTCTAACAAATGCTTTTTCTATGCCATACCGCAAGTCTCTTTGACCTTGAAGCATGTGTGTAAGGCATAATTGGAAAAATACCTTTTAATTTGCAGAAAAAATGTAATGCAAAAAAGAAAATATCAGGAAGAAAGAAGTTATTTGGGAAACATCTTTTTTTCTTTTAATTTACAGATTTTTTTTTCTCATTTTCAGAAGTGATTTATTACTATGTGCTTTTTACATTTAATATTGCTGTGTTTTTTTACAAATATTGATAGTCTATGTGATATTATTACGTTTATTTCAAGTTGTTATTTTCAAACTTTGGAGATTCTTATTGTTTTTCATTATGTAAAACTTTTTTGTAAACGTTATATTTGAAATGCACAATTTTGACTCCTGCTAAGATAATTTTATTATTTAAGATTCACTGATGATCCCGAATAATATATTTCAGTTTCTGATAGTACTGAGTATCAAATATGTTCACAATGTTAGAGGTAGGTTTAAGGGCACCAGTTTTGCAATGTCTTGACCTCTAATGTGTGCTCTCCCTCCACATTACAAATCTGCATTTACACAAATCTGCATACTATTTTTATTACTATACTTTATAGCTCTCTCAGTTAAAAAAATAATGTCAAGTTTCAAAATTTCAATAAAATCGCGACTAAGCAATCTTGCTAAGTGATAGCTCGTTGTGACATATGAGTTGACGAACCATTGCTTTGCCTTCCACGACTGGTAGAAATTCAGAAATGAACCGCCAACAGTGGAAATCGCTTTTTAATGAAATAAATGAATATTTTCTGTTGGAGATTTCTTTATGTTTCACTCTGCAGAAAATTTTGCATTTTTTTTTTTTTTTTTTGTGAATTTTAAAATTCTCTAATGTTTGAGTTAAATTTTTAAAACTATTATTGCGTGTCATGCGTAAGGATTCAAATTTTCTGTATCCTGTAAATATTTTAAATTTTTTTAAACTTTTGTAATAACATTAGTTATTATGATTTTTTAATAACTTCACTTAAATTTACTTTTTGTAGCTCTCACAGCAAAAATAAATTACTAATGCATTAAAAAGAAATTTTTTATAAGTTTAACATGTAATTTTGCTGATGTATGTAAGGATTTGGTAAAATTAAAAAGAAAAAAAAAACATTTTCACAGCACAGTGCTCAAAAGACTTAAAATATAATATAATAGTTTTTCTCTCTTCAGTATTGGACATGTGCCGCTCTATATTTTCAGAACCTCCCCCCCCCCCCCAAGCAAAAGACATTACACTTTTATTCATATGAAATAATATCTTCAGTTTTATACTTCAATGTTATTTTATTTTCACCTTGTAAGTTATCATTTTGCTTCAATTAAAGTTTCTGATTTTTCAAATTTTATTTTCTTACTCTTTCTGTATTGTCAATACTTTTTAGCGAACATTTATGCTTTGTATTTACAAAGAAACAAGAAAAAAATGCCGATAATTTTGCAATGAGCTATTAAAAATATGAAAAAAAAAATTGTTCATTAAATACATTGTCATTATTTTTACTTCATAATTTCAGGTGTTAATTTAATTGATTTTAAAGAAAAATCTTTGAACATAACATAGAGTTTACACTGAAAGTTTTTTTAAAAATATATCCTAAAACAGTTTATTTTGTTACTTCCAGCCCTATCATATTCATTGTGAGAATCTAAGTCTTTTAAAATAGTATGTAGAGGCTATTTTGGTGAAAGTCAGAAAAAAGGATAACCGTTTTCTTTTTGAATTCTTAACAAATTACTTTTAGTCACCTTTTAGTTACTTTTTTGTCACTTTTTAGTCACCTTTGTTTTAAAATTTGTCACCTTTCTCACCTTTTTCTAAGACCATCAGCAGTCTTCGCCCTGTAACAATAACTCTTGGTTTATAGTTTTCTATGTTTATAATTTTTCTCGTTTTATGTAGCATAATTTTAAATATTTTAAAAATGTATATGCTTTGTGACTGCTCCACCAAAATCATCATAATATGAAAGGTGACTCTCGGAAAGAAAACGACGGACACCATTGGACTTTTTTCTAGGATTACTTACTGAAACACAAATTTTCTTAGTATTTACAGACGTAGAGTAAGTATAGTGGTGACTAATTTCACTAATTCAAAAAAAAGGCTACTAATAGACATTGTTTCTACCGATTATTGTCTACTATGGAATTCTCCCAGTTTTGCTAGTAAATATGCTCAACTAAAATATATCTTTCATGAGATCTATGAAAAAAAAAACTGTGCACATTTTCTGTAAACTGCATTTGACTACATTTTTTAAGTACACGAAATTTTAATCCACTTGGAGTGAGAGTTTTTTTTTTTTTTCTTTTAATCTTTTGCAAATCGTATGCTTTTTGTAACTTCCATAGTAGCAAAAATTATTATGACATAAACAGTTAGCTATGCTCGCTGTTTATTTTTTTTATTAACTTTTTTTCTATTCCTTCCTCTTTCATGAATAAATTAGCTTCCATCAGAAGAAAACTCCGCAAACAAGACAAAAATCTTTTATTTTTCATTAATCATTTCAAATCGCGTTCTTCCATTTCTGGTTTCCCCAAAATGCAGTTTTTTTCATCCTCCACCCCCACCCCCTAGTTACTGGTTTGATCTCTTTGTTCCATTAGGGATGAGAGAGAGACCTCTTTTTCCTATCCGGCTCGTCTTCCAAATTTCTCCTCAATCAAAGGAATACTAGAAATCAGATTAGGTTTGAGCCATTGCGGAAGAATTGTATGATCGTCTGCTGAATCGACCTTTCCACTTTAGCTTTATTCTAGTCCACCCCCAGCCCCACCCCTTTCCCCTCAAGGTTCGCTTCTGGATAAAAATACTTTGATCTATAATAAGACGCTGGATATTTCTTACAAAGGTAGAAAAAATAGCGTCTCAGGCTCAGTATTTGTTTATTATTTTTTCTTTGCGTTATACCCTGTGCAAAGTTGCTCTCCATTTAACTTTTTTTAAAGCAATTTATTGAAAGCTGCTTTGTTTGTTTAAAACCGTCTAAAATAGCTCGTCCAAGGGAGTCACAATATTTCAGCCACAAAAATGAGAAATAAATCATTCCCAGGTAGCACAAATAACGTTTAAACGTTTTATAAACGTTTTTAATCGGTTGTCACAACGTTAATAACCATTTTACAACGTTTATAAGTGTGCTATTTGGGTTGTTTATAAGAATTAACTAAAGCTTATTTGTAAAAGATTGCTATCACACTGCGAAAAATAAGCTGTTGTTTTTACAGTATAATACTGGCAGCAAAGGTTCCAGTTTAAAATTGTAAAAGCACAGTAATAAACTGTAAAACAAGCTATTTTACAGTTTATCGCTGTAGAACTTGCAATTTTAGTTCATTTCTTTAAAATTAGCAATATTACCATAAAATTAGCCGTGTTATACTGTAAAAACAAAAGTATAATACTGGTAGCAGAGGTTCCAGTTTAAAACTATAAATTGCAAAGCACAGTAATAAACTGGGAAACTAGAAATTTTTATAGTTAATTACTGTAAACTCTCAATTTTACCTGTCTACTATTGTAAAATTAGCGATTTTAGTTTATTACTAGGGATGGACCGGATATCTGGTAACTATCCGGTATCCGGCCTATCCGGCTGATATTTTAAGTATCCGGTACTTCCGGATATCCGATCCGGCTGACTGCCCCGGATACAGATATCCGGAAGATTTTTGCAGGATATCCGGCAAAGTATCCGGTGTTGATGTGGGAGATATCCGGGATGATGTGAGGGTTATCCGGTATGATGTGAGGACCTAATTGAATATTTTCTTTTTTACAAAAATCCCAGTTAAAAAATTCATTGTTTGATAAACCTTTTAGATGATGTAATTACATTTCATCTTTCCTTTTTACCAATTTTTGCTCCACTAAAACAAAAATTATATGTTATTTCTTCGACTTTGTACTGGACATGGAAGCATTCTGCATATTTGATTTTTCACAATTTCCAGATAAAGTATGATTGTCTTCAGCTTTTCAAAAATATTTTAGTTAAAATATTTAGAAAGAAAAAGCTGCAAACCTTCAAGGATTAATGTGCGACAAAAGGTTGAAAAAACTTACCATCATATCGTTAGTTCATAAAAATTAATCGCAGTAGCTTTTAATATAAATTCTCAGATTATTTTATTTATTGAATTCTTTTATTTTTAGTTTTTGTACTTTTAACAAAAATTGCGATCTATTAACACCCAATGATGTTGTAATTCGAAGTTTTTACTTTGCCACTATTATTGCTTTATTGTAATTGAAAATAACATGCAATAAATAACCTATCTAACATTGGTCGGTCATTTCAGCGAAAATGTTACAAATCAGTCCCGATTCTTCAGAATTTTGGTAATTAATTTTAATATTTACCACCAATTAATTGTATTTTTTAATTTCTTTTCCATCTAATTGTGTGTAACCAAGTATTATTTATTTAGGCATAAGCCATTTATAAAGGAGTCAAAAAAAAAAAAAAATTATAATATAAAATCTTTGGCAAAAGAAAGTAAAAATGATCTGCCCCAGCTTTAAATTGCTAGGACTAAAAATGCAATTTCAGATTAAGCTGAAATGCAACAACAAAATCATTTGCAATGTACAGCACAAAAAATTTTTCTGACACCCTTTCTGCTGATTTTTTATGTTTCAAACTGTTCACTCTGTTACAAGACTTTCAGAAATAAAATAAGCAATTGCATTCAATGTGATATTTTTTTAAAGAAGTACAAGTAATGTACCTGCTGTGATTACTTTGATACACTGAATTATATAGTCAGTAACTAAGATAAGCCTGAAATTCTTTGCTGATGATAGTTAATTTGCACTGTGGGATGTCCACTCTGTTACAGTTGCATTAATGATGCAAAAAATTTTTTTCTTGAAATTGCAGACAGAATAAGCTGTAGGATGTTTAGTCCATTTTATACTTGTTCTGTAATTAACTTTTCTTAGGAGTACTAAATTTAGGAGTACTTTTAATTTAATTTTTTTAGTAATTAGTAGCAATTTAATACAAGACTTTTATTCTCTGTGAAAATTAGAGGTCATCTAAAACACTTTACTAAAGAGGAAACGGTCGCCACATGAAAAATGTTGCAACATTGTCTATGTATATTTATTCAAAGTAGGAGAAGTAAATTATTAAAAACTTTCAATCAACTGAGAGGATAATTATTACTCTTAATAAAAATTA
Source organism: Uloborus plumipes (assembly GCA_038373865.1). Taxonomy (NCBI): domain Eukaryota; kingdom Metazoa; phylum Arthropoda; class Arachnida; order Araneae; family Uloboridae; genus Uloborus; species Uloborus plumipes. Next base: position 35,610 of record JAXGGA010006165.1, read on the forward strand.
TTTATCGTAGTTTCTTAGTAAATGCATAGTTTAAGAATAAAATTAAAAAAAAATTTTTTTGGCCGATTAATCGGCCCGATTTTGCCGCTTATTAATAATCGACAAAGTGGGCGATTATGGCCGATTAATCGGTGAATCCCTAGTATTTAACATGTTCTTGAAGAAATAATGCGAGAAACAACTTTGATTTATTGTTTTGAAGCTGCATTACATAAAAATAAGCAAACATGCAATGTAATTATAATGCCGGATATCCGCAGGATATCCGGCGGTACAATTCCGGATATCCGGCTTGAGATGAGCCATCCGGTATCCGGCAAAATCACTATCCGGTCCATCCCTATTTATTACTGTAAAATTAGCTGTATTATACTGTGAAAGCAATATCTATTTTTTACAGTGCATGAGGGCCTTTTCACATGATGCTTTTGTTATGCGTTAGAATTATCAACGATTAGATCTAAGGTGCTCCAGTGAAATACAAAGAGATTTATGAGAGTCTTCACATACAACAAGTGTTATTTATTATTTTGTTTAATGGTTTACAAAACGTAGTCGGTCTTTTTTTTACATTTATCAGTGAATGTAATATATAACGTTTTCTTCTGAATCTCCGTTTAATGTGTAGTATTTACTTTGCTAAGTAAGGAGAAACGATAATCTTTTTTTTAATTTATTTATTTAAAACGATTTTCGTTAGTAGTCTTGCCAACAATCACACTAAAAACAAATTTATAGTTAAAACTTTTACTTAATGTTACCAAAACTAGTTTAAAAAAATAATTGCGAAACATAGTAATTTTTGTCTGTTAATGGTTATGTACATAAAACATTTTCATTTAAACCTCCGTTTTATGTTTCAAATTTCACTTTAGTAACTTAAAAAATATCTCCATTCCTAATATTTATATTTTCTATTATTTAAAATTAAGTAGTCTTCCAAACGATCTGACTGAAAAAACTCTAACAACATTTTAAAATGTTTATAAAGCTATAAACTCTCGATTATTTTCTTTTATCAATTAAAAAATGTAGTCAATGTTTTGTTAGTTAATGAATGTATTATGTCTATAAAACTTTTTTTACATTACTTTGCTCAGCAGAGCAAAAAAAAAAAAAAAGAACTGAATTATCCTGATATTTACATTTTCTCTTCTTAAAAATAGTTTTCAGAAGTAATCTTACGAACGATCCGATTAAAATAAATTATAACTACATTTAAACTTTTGAATGAAATTACAAAAACTGGGTAAACTTCCTGATCCATTGTCCGACTGAACAGATTCATCTTTTCATCTTTTCTAAGGGAAATGCATACCGCATCCGGCCGAATACATTTTCCAGAAATTCAAAAACGATAACGCATCACTATTTTTTGAATTTCATGCTCTTATTCCCCCCCCCCTCCCCCCACAGAGCTGCAGTAGAAATAGTACTCAGTTTTCTTTTGGCGAAATTTAGTATTCGCTCCCAACCAAACTTTCCCTTCCTGTGCAGCGCGCATTTTATTTTTTCGCATATAATGCATACGAATGCGCGTGTGTGTATGTGCGTGTTTCTGCATGCATAATACAAACCACCTGTCCTGATTTTTGTCCCCAAAGCGTGATAAAGGAAATTCAATTTATTTCGCTTATTGAGCGAGGTGAAATAATAAAGTATTGATATGATTTATTCCAAATCTGAATATTTTTTTAGGTTTTATTGTTTAATATGACGATTGAACTGAAATTTAATGATTCTTGACTGAACGCCAATTTTTTCAGTTGTGTATTAAATTTTATTGTTTGGCTGCTGTGCTAAGAAATAATAACGTCCACCGTTATGTCTTCTTTACATATGCTGTCATTGATGCACTGCTTATTTATTTTGTACGAAATAAAAAGTTAAGAATGTCCCAAAATGATCTGACATGGTTTATTTTCCTCCAATTTCTTTGTATACACACATTGCCAAAAATGAGCTTGTTTTTACAGTATAATACTGGCAGCCGAGGTTCCAATTTAAAACTGTAAAATGGGCAGTATTAAACTATAAAACAAGAAATTTTACAGTTTATTACTGTAAAACTAGAAATTTGACAGTATATTGATGTAAAATTTAGCTGTATTATACTGTAAAAACAACATTCATTTTTTACAGTGCATAAACATTGTAGACATTTTATGTGCTGTAATTATTAATCGTGAGTATTGCTAATTTATTAACTACTAGCGGTACCCGCACGGCTTTGCCCGTGGTATAAAATTAAAAGTTCATTTGTAAAAAATTGATACAGCAGAAAAAACTCTATTTTAGTTATAATTCAACTATAATTCCTTCAAAGTATGATATAAAATTTGGTATGGATCCCACTAGGGATGCACCGATAAGCAAATTGGCCGATTACCGATTAATCGGTAATTGATAATCGGCCGATTAATGATGAGGATGATTGTTTTCAATTTTACCATCACTGTTTTTTCTCTTATACAATTCGAAGTTAGAAATAATAAGTCATTTATTTCCGATAAAAGATTTTTTTCCATTTTCCTAGTTTTCACAAAATATTTCAATATTTTATCAAATATCTTAGAACCAATTTTCATATTATTGTCAATAATAGTATTTACACATAGTTAGAGTTATTTTAATTGGACATAAACATTCAAAAAAAGGGGAGGGAGAGTCTGTGGTGAGCACTCCAATTTAGGAGTACTTTTAATTCATACTCTTTAATATTTAGTAGCCTTCAATTCAATAATTTTATTCTTTGAAAATTAGAGGTTAACTAAAAGCACTGTGCTAAGAGAAAACTATCGCCACATGAAAAATATTGCAATATTGTCTATGTATATTTAGTCAAAGTAGGATAATTAATTTAAAAAAAAACTTTATATCAACTGTTAGGATTATTATTACTGTTAATAAAATTATTCATCATAGTTTCTTAGTAAATTTATACTTTGAAGAATAATATTTGAAAAATATTTTTCCCGCCGATTAATCGGCCCGACTTTGCCGATTATTAATAATCGGCAAAGTGGCCGATTATGGCCGATTAATCGGTACTGCCGATTAATCGGTGCATCCCCAGATCCCACACTACTTCCTTTTACGTGTAAATTTCTTAGTAGATGCCTTAAGTGCTAAAATAGTGCTTGGAGTGAGCAAGATAACAATTCAAACATTTATATCCCTAGTTTGCCACGAAACAATGCAAAATTTCCTAAATATCGCCGATTTTAACGTCATTCAGTGGATTTTTCGCAAAATATCGCCAATAGCGCGAAATTGAACCCAAATAATTTTTTTAAAAAAAACAATTTTTTTTCTCTAAATTTGTCACCAACTTGGCGCAATGTCGCCAAGTGGTCGCGTCAATTCATATTACTTTTGTTTGCATTGAAATTAACACTGATTTACCCCCATAAAAGAGGTAAAATAACCCCTAGGGGACATTCGAATACAACCCCATGGGAGGTGCACAAAAATAAGCCAAAAGAGAAAATAAGAACAATTTTGCTGCTCACAGAAACCAACAGAAATCTTACCAATCTTAAAAGAAGAAGAAAATTATCCTTCCTAACTTCAAAAACGAAATAATAGAAATTTCGTACATTATTCTTCCTAATGATAATAAAAACAATAAACACCGTCAAACATCAACCAGCAAACGATAAATTAAAAGCTAAATTTGTTCGCTCAAGCCATTTACTGCAATTTATATTGAAATAAATTAATAATGAAATAAAATATGTTTTGCAGACGATAAATTTAGAACGGCTTGTTGTCTCTCTTTTGACCTCATTTGGTTAAAAAATTATTCCCTCTTCGATGCAACTTGTCAGATCGCTAAATTGTGTCTAAACTCATTCTTATTTGATTGACAGGTGCCATCTTACAACGTTTTAGTATATTTCATTTGACAAATTTTACTAAGGCTTGGAGTTTGGATTGCTACAAAAACAAATACATTTTTATAATTATTAAGGGAAAAAGAACGGAACAAATAAACGAAATAAAAACGTAACCATGGTAACGACATGAAAAGTCGATTTCTGTCGCTAAAATATTTCATTTCATTTATTTTCAAACAAATTTTATTCTCGAGCTTAATCATTTTAGAATCGTTTGGCTTACTTTGCTGAAGGTAAGCCTTAAATTTCCGGGATTCTAAGAACAATTATTACAGCTCTTCTAATGCTCGTAGAAACTTCAAACTGACATCATTTTTAGCAGAAAATTTCAAGCTTTCAAATGACATAAGACTTGAAAATGTGTATGAAATATTTCTTCCCTATTTTATCGAATTTTCGCCAAGAATTAGAATAAAAAAAGAACGCCATAGAATTTTCGAAAAATCGCTTCATAGTACATAACCTCATGCTACAAACTAATTTTGTGCCAAATTTCATGAAAATCGACCGAACGGTTTTGGCGCTACGCGCGTAACAGACAGACAGACAGAAAGAAAGAAAGACAAATCTTCAGCTTTATTATTAGTGCAGATAGAGAATGCGACAGTAAATATTAAACATAAAGTTGAAATTTTGTAAATGTAAGCAACAAACAACTAGTATAAATCGCTTGCACTTCTCCCAAATGCACCTAAAACCAACTTTCTCGTAACAACCGAGTGAATTTGATAAATAGACTTAAGACTCGTGATTTTCTTGCGAAATTTAAAGAAAACAGTAATGAACTAATTCTATACTACACTGCAACCTTTCTTGACAAAAACATCGTGACGTCAGCGTGACGTTTGTGTGACGTTAGCCTATGAAAAGCGAGCTAGATAAAATATCACAGCCTACTTGGCGAATTAGAGGAGATCGCTGACTGTTTGTGAGCTCTTATTGGCTGCACCCGTAGTGACATTCAGTGTCAAGTTAAGGTACTTTCTAGTATAGTATTAACACAGCCAGTGTCATATTATAAGGAAGTGCTGAAAAAACATTCTTTCAGATCCTATTCGTAGTTGAAATCAACTATTAGACACTTACCCGTACCTAACATAGGCGTATGTTTTCTGTCGCGCGTAGTCTCCATTTTTTTACTTTCTAATAGCATTCATTTTTCAAAGAAAAATCTGTTGTAAAAAAGGGAAAATGTCAGTTTGTTTTTCCATTCTTTTACGGTGGCAAAATGATGAAACACGTCTAGAATAGGTTCCGTCGTCAATGAACCGCTTTCTGAAAAATAAAATCTAAATAAGTGATATGTTACTGGTGTCATCAGGACATTTATTAAATAATTACTTTCACAATTTTGAATTATATGATTACTATCTTCAATCACAGCTTATTGCAAGGAACATTGCTGCTTCTAGTATAATTGTCCATTAGATATTTCACGTGGTTTTTATAAATTTCATATTTCATGTGGGATTTGATTGACAATGAATGGATGATTTGCAGATAAATTATAGACATTGAAAATTTCGACGACGTAGTCCGAAACTTTAGAAAATCTTTTTAAATTGAAATCATTTAAAAACAAAAGTTTCGTCTTCTGTGACGAAAAAACTAGTTTTCTAGCTCGACGTAACTGAACATATTCTTTGCAAAGAGTAATTCAAATATTTGTTAAATGTTTAAATGTCTTTGTTATAGTTGAAAAAGCGAATTTAATTATTGTTTTCTAAACGAAAAGAAAAAGGAATATAGGTAAATTTTAAAATTGCCTACTAAGAAGAAATGCATTAAAAAATAAATAGTTATAAATAAATAACATTCACAAACAATGAATAAATTAAAAAATTTCGAAAAAAAATACGCTCGCACTTATTGTTCTTTCCACTAAATACTGAACCAACCAATAAATTAATTTGATTTTTGTTATTGCATTAAACTAACTTCAAAGCAATTCCCTAACATTTTATTCACCAGCTTCCTAATTTAGTTATAACTCTTTAAGGGAAAGTTTTTTTTTTCCAGAAAATTGATTTACCTTTAATAATTACTTTTTTTTACTAAGGGGGTTTTTGGTGTGGGGAGGGGGGATAATTCTATGATGGACAGTTTCATACGAGATAACTTTTCAACTTTTTTTTGAAATTTTCTTGTTGTAATACTTTTGTATATAATTCGAAAAATAATATACTATATGATTTGACAAGAGAGAGTTTAATCATGTGATTGATTCACATCTTTTTTAATATTAATGTACTAATAAATTCCTTGTTAGTTTTTAATAACGTTCATAAAATTACTATGTTATATTGTAACTAAGCAACTAAATAAAACAGAAAGGTTGAACATCATAGTTTTATAATAATTTTTGAATTTTTCTCTTAAGACAAGTATTAAAAGCAATCTTTAACAAAATATATTTTTTAGCTATTTTTAAATTTTACTTCTTAAGAACTCTCCAAGAACCATTTTGAACCGATTTGTACGTGACTTCGTGCTTTTTCAAACTTGAAAGATTCATCGTCAGACTCTCTGATGCTGATAATAATCTTGTTAATTGTTTGGAGTTGAAATTTTATTTCACCAACTATTCATTTTCTCCTTGTGACCATGAAATATTTGACAGAACATTGAGAACTTTTAAACTCATTAATCTTAGTATTATCAACTCGATTCTTGCCGTATTCATAATATGTTTCTACATTTCATTTACCCCAACTTAAGAACAAAACTAGAAGTGTCAATTAAGATACAATTGACTCTTGCAAGCCCGCTGTGATTCAGTCAAACGTTGTTGTGACTTAATTTTAACGTCGCTACATTAATTTGTGACCAGTTACTTCGTGACATTTGAAGATGTCACGGCAATGTCCCTTATTGATGTCGCGTTGGGCTGATATTCATTGGTTGTCACAACCTGTTAATGATTTTACAGTGACCATTTTTGACCGCCACACGACAGGGACCTTTATATGAGATGACCCTCACATAACTTTCACATGCGCGTCACATTTTAGTCACTTACTATGCTATTAGAGTGACCTTATTTCAAGGAGGTCTTCCCCGTTTTGCTTGAGTTTGCATTTAATGGTAATTTTTGGTTCAATCGAAAATAACATAGGTAGAGTGTATTTTAATTTTCTTTGCCAGTGTTTGGTTAAATGATTCTGACATCCAAGTTTTCCATAAAATAACTTATGGATGCAAAATTGTACTATTAAGGCAGGCACGTCATTGGGGGGGGGGTCAGTTGCCCCCCCCCTCGCTTTGAGAAATCAATGTATTTACATATAAGTGGGTGGTTTTTTATGTTTTTCGATGAAATTGCATTGTGTTTGAACCCTTTGCCCCCCCCCCTGGAAAAACTTGAAATGACGTCCCTGTATTAAGGTTGAATGTTTAATTTTTCTAAAGGGGGGGGTCTAATTACAAGTGTTATCAAACATTTTTTTTTAAGTTTTCGTGTGCTAAATGTGTTTTAAGGCTTTTTTTATTATTCTTTCTTTCTTTATTTGTTTTTCTAATAAATAAATTTATTTATTTGGGCAGAAAGCAAAGATAAAGCAATTTGGATTTCATATTTGTGGTTTTTATTTATTCTAATGATTTTAAATCAAAAACTTAATCAAAGAAAAAATGCATGTTTCCTGAACTCCTGACAGAGCTTTTTTTCCACGTTAAAGGACGCGGATTACTTTAAACTTTTCAAAAAAACAAAATAATTTCATTTATAATTTCTGCTCATATTATTTCAGTTAATAATAATAATAAAATAATAATAATAATTAGGGAGTATGTTGAGCATCGAATTAGAAAACATTGACAAGCCATCACCAGTACAACACAAGTACGCATAAGAAAGAAAATGAAGTTCGCATTTATCTGATCAAAGGGCGATAATCAGACATTATCAGGTCAACATTCCTGCAATATATTGGGACCAAGACCAATGGAAACAGACCTCATCGAAAGGATTGGAAGAGTAAGAAAAGAAGTACAGGGAGAAGATTGGAATGTTTGTGGAGAGAAAAATGTAATCAAAGCAGATGGGTTCGGCTTCTTGGAATTTTCAGGGCTGATTGCCTTCGGAGAGAAATGGATGTGAATGTCTATCACTTATGTTTCCATGTGTCATGCGCTTTGCACACATACGTGTGTGTGTGTGTGTGTGTGTGTGTGTGTGTGTGTGTGTGTGTGTGTGTGTGTGTGTGTGTGTGTGTGTGTGTGTGTGTGTGTGTGTGTGTGTGTGTGTGTGTGTGTGTGTTTATTTGTATCAGGGGGGTCGTTTGGTACAGGAGTAGTTACTGAATTGCGTTTTGGTACTGGAAACTTTACGTATTCACCCCGGATGTATATTATGTAGCTCGCAGTGAATTTTGATTCATGACAAGATAATAAAAACAAAAAGAAAACATCATTAAAAAGGTTGAAAGTGATACTACTTTTAACTGATTTATTCATAAAAACTACAAAATTCACAAAAAATTTATTATATTATATTGATTGATTGGCTTTTGTAGCCTGAATTAACTTAGTATTTAAAGTTGGATAAATTTTCTTCTAAATAATGAAAGTGTAATGTTGTGCCGCTGTTAATTATCTCGTTTATACGACAGAGCGCAACAATTAAGTAGACTGCCTAGCTGTGTACCAATAAGTTACATACAGGTTTAATTAGTAAGTATAACGTGTTCAACAATTTCGCACAATTGTCACCGGTAAGCATTAGGTGTGTGTGCTTAAATATTTATGTTTTGAAATGCAACCGTTCGTTTCTGTCTAGTATAGGAAATTAATGGACTATGTTTCCTTTATTTTTTGGAGTTTTCGTATTACTTTAGAGTGCAAAATTTAATATGATTTGCATGGCTTCAGATGCTATTGATTTTTATTTTCAACTGGAATTATTTGAGATTTGAAAGCACAAACGAAAGCATACTTTCCAAAGCAATAATAGGAAAAAAAAACACTATCTATTTCAAATTTAAGAACCTTAAAAATGCCCTATGCATCCGAAAATGATTCTCTTCATTGACAGTTATTGCAGCTTTTAATGGAAAAATTTCCATGCATTTCATTTTTGAGAATCTTTCTCGGCACCGTTTCGAGTTTCATCATTTTTATCTTCACTCTTCACTTAAAAGACGCACAGCCTCAAGGAAATTTTTGAACGACACATGATTGGGGTATTTTGAAAGGCAGCGTCTCTTGGGTCTCTGAGTCTCTTGAGAAGCATCAAGCTCCATGTCAGAAGGTATTTATATCCCCAACCATTCAAGTATTCGTGAAAGACATCATGTTTTTTTTTTCCCTTAAAGAACCTATTTTCGTTTCTTCTGATGAGGTGTTGTTAATGTATATGATTTCGCAGGAATTATAAATGGAGTTCATTCTTCTGGGGTAGAAGTGTTGGATTTTTGAATTTTTAATCAAAAAATACAACGGCTGTCTGTACATTTCTTCGTTTACTTGAACAGTAGTAGTCATTCGATTTGTTGTGCATGTTTTCGTTTGACGAAAATAATTAGAATAAGTATGAACATTAAGTTGTAAAACATTTTGAAGTTACAAATAAGTCAAACTTAATGTGGCAAAACAAAGCGTTTTAAAATTCCTAATCGAAAAAGCGTACCCTATATAATCACGTCTACAAAATAAGATTATTCAAGAAAGAAAACAAGTCACAAAAACGAACTCTTAATAAAATTATCAGCGCTCATTAGCGTTCATATCCCACGGATAAAATACGACTTGTCAATACAAAGATGTAAAATGTCTAACTGCAAGTGCTATACTCTGAGCACATTTTAAATTCTTCGATTTGCCTTACTTCTACGGAATAAAAACTGTTTTCGGAGTTTCATGTAAAAGTGATTCTGATCAAATGTGTTTTCTGATCAAGAAATAAAATTCCTGATCATATTTCTGTTATGTCACTGCATGTTATACATATAAATTTTTTTGCTATTCAAAACCCTTCTCATTAAGACTTCTCATTTAGATTTCCCAGGTAGCACACCTAATGTTCACACATTAAATAAACTTTTTAAAGCGGTTTTCTCAACGTTAACAACTATTTCAAAACGTTTATGTATCGAATTTTGCTACCTTAGTTGGCTATTCGCCTTTACAGAATATTTTCAAATCTATGAATTAAGGAGTTAATTCTTATTTGAATACAATAAAGTCATTAAATGTCGCAATTAATATTTCGTTTAAAGTAATTCAATAAATTTACAAAACTGAAATAATGAAATGTAATATTTTTTTAATGTACCATAATAAGCATTTACCCTTGCAGCATTAAATGGAAAAAAAAGGTATTTCGATATTTGTTGAGTTCTTATGACATTTTTTCCTCGGCTTTATTTCTCTTTCACTTTTTTGTTGCTTTTCTTTTAAGAAAGAAGCAAAACCATAACTTATTTAGACAGAAAAAAAATGAAAGAAAACATTCTAGCAGAGTTAACTGTCACTGTGATCGTTCTTTCTTTCCGAGCAATTTGAAACATTTCCCCGGAATGCATTTAGCAAAAATTTATAAACAAAGAATGACTAAATGACTCGATCTCCGCTGGAAAATACTCTGAAAGACACAACGTTAAGAATTAATTTTAGCATCCTTCGGAAACATAAGGCCATTAAAAGCACCGGAATGACACTTCCTTAGTGAAACATTAAGTAAACAAAATAAAACAAAGAGCTCTGGCAAACCAGGTTAATTTTTCTGTACTCCAAAATGGCTTGGAAGAAGAATTTAAGAAGAAAATAAAGTTTTCTAGCAGCGTTCTGAATGCTTTATTACTTGGTTAATGACGTAGTAGGAAGGGTTTCTTCCTCTTTTACTTAGCTTATTTTATACTTGTTTTTGTACTGCCGAAATAATAAAGCTGGAAACTGTGTTCTTTTTGCCATTTTTTTAAATTGGCGAACAGCAGGTTGATGCGTCTTTTTTATGGGTGAAACAAAGTGAGATATGTTTTTAAGAAAAATATCATGGTTGTATTTCATCGGCTAAAAATAAATAAGATGAAGAAAATATAATTTTGCCGGGAAAAGAAATATTGATCGGAGTTGTGCAGTAAGAATAAGGAAGGATTTCTGGTGCACGAAGGACTTAGCTTTAATAATTTTATGTCATTGGCGAAATATTTAATGATACAAGAAAATGAAAGAAATAAAGAAATTACTGCATTAATTTGTACTTTTTATGCCTCATTTTTATCTGCAAAATATAATTACTTAAAATTGATCCTATAGGTTTCAAATTAGTTCAGTTGTATATCAGTGGCTAATAATGTCTGGCATGACTTTAACAACAAATAACTGTTGCAGTATGTCTAAAAAATAATTATTAATGTAAACTGGTACAAATTAGAGGAGTTCTTTTTTTAATTAACCTAATAAAACTCCTAGGGTAGAAGAGAAGTACTTTCGTTCATGAATTAGAAATAGCCTGAATTAGGTAATAATGTGTTCACTTATTGGACGAGAAAAATTGCATATGCGCCAACCTGAAGATTTATTTTATAGGTGTAATAATTTTATTAGCACCGTAGAAGTTCTTCAACTGAAATTAAATAAAACTGAGATAAAGAGATAAATTATGTATGTCAGAAAAAATTAATGATATTAAAAATGTCAGATTACTGTATAAATAAAAAATAAGAGGAATGGATAACAGATTTAAATAACTCATTTTGTATTATTTGCAACAGCACGCAATCCCCACAACATTATGATAAAACATTTTAATAATAATTGTTAAGTATCCACTGCATGCCTTCTAAAACTTTGAATTGCCTAAAAGAAAGCTATTTAAATGGGCTTATTGAGGGACAAGATGTTTCAGAGAGCATGGCAGAAGCTAAAATTATAAAATTGTATGAACTTCAAAATTAGTTTCAACAGAAAATTTGTCTACGCAATTTTAATTATTGTTATTATTTTTTAATTTATAGTATTTATTTTTCACAGATTCAGGGTCCCATAATGTGGATAAATAAATGCCTTAGTACCCATCATCTCCCTTGTTAAAAATATGGTAATATTGTGAAACAGACATGATGGTAGTCATAGTTTGTAATTCCGATATGACAAAGAAATTACCCGTAAGGAGTTCTCTAGCGCGTGTTAATGAATATCATATAGTTTTTTTTTTTTTTTCATTAAGTTCAACCTTTATCAAATGTTTGAAATATACGGAATAAAAACTATCGGCCGCTTCTAGAGGGTTTTATTTTACGAAATTAGAAATTAGAATCTAAATGCTCTGAAGTATTTTGGTTTAATTTTCAGACGCGAATCTTTTCCCCGATGACCTTAATCTAATAATGGGCTGATAATGATTGTTAATAACGAGTTTTAAAATTATCAATTATCATTAAAAAAAAGGCAAATTATCAATTATCATTAAAGGAATGCAGTTATTTCCTCTTTGAAACTATTAATTTGGAACGTTGAATAAAATGGTTGGTATGTGTAATAAAGGACCATTTCATGTTTCTTTTATGGGCATGCTAAAAATGTAATGCATTGCAGTACACTAAAAATAGATGTTGTTTTTACATTATAATACGGCTATTTTTACAGTAATTTTGCAATAATAAACTGTAAAACTGCTAATTTTACTGTAGTAAACTGTAAAACTGCTAGTTTAGAGTAATAAACTGTAACATTGCTAGGTGTCAGTTTATCACTGTGCATTTTACAGTTTTAAACTGGAACCTCTGCTGGCAGTATTATAGCTGTTTTTACAGTATAATGCACTAATACTATGGTAATAAACTAAAAATGCTAATTTTACAGTAATAAACTGTAAAATAGCTAGTTTTGCGATTTATTACTGTGCTTTTAGTTTTAAACTGGAAGCTCTGCTGCCAGTATTATACTGTAAAGGCAATACTTTATTTTTGCAGTGTAAACGCATACTTCCATATACATGATGACTTAATATGCAGAAAGCAATTTTCTTTATATAATGTTTTGAATTAAAATGAATCCTAAAATTCTCACGCAATTCCGTCTAGGCACCGAAACGTAAATTAACTTCAGGTATGCTTTCCACGTATTCAGGGCGAGGACTCAGTCACCTTTCTCACCTTTAGTCACCTTTTGAAATGTTGGTCACTTTTTGTCACCTTTTGGAATTTTAGTCACCTTTTTAAACCTTTCTTGAAATGTGTTTTAGAAAAATCCATTTTTGATTCATAAAATTTTTGAAAAGTATGAATATTCTTTTTCTTACCTGAAAATAAATGGAATTTTGAAAAAAAAAGCAAAAATCTGTAATTCAACCACTAAAAAAAGTGTTTCAACTGTGGCTCATTCACAAAACAAAACCTTTCAGAAGAAACTGTTTAAAAGTTTCAAGAGGAAACAAAAAAACAGGTGCGTTTATTTCAAGTTGTTATTTTCAAACTTTGGAGATTCTTATTGTTTTCATAATGTAAAACTTTTTTGTAAACGCAGGGCTCCTGCCAGATACTCACAAAGCTGGGTCCCAAGGACCCACAGCTTTTGAAAAAGTGGGTCAATTTTAAAAATAGTGGGTCCCGCACTCTGCAGAAGAAAAAAATAAATAAGTTGAAATAATAATTTTTAATCTATAATCAAAAATAAACAACATTACAGATTCAGGCCGCTGTGTAAAATAAATAACATTACAGACAACAAAGTCGTCATAGGTCGCGTTGGTTGAAAAAAGCATAGATAGTCCGCACCACCTAAATTTTACACCTTTGTCTCAAAAGACGAATTTTAGCGCATCCCGTGGGACGCGCTGAGTTTCAAGCATTGTGTCCCTTTCCTGAAATCCGCGTATTTTACGCGCTATAGCGCGTCAACGGGTCCCCTGAAACGTTATATTTGAAATGCACAATTTTGACTCCTGCTAAGATAATTTTATTATTTAAGATTCACTGATGATCCCGAATAATATATTTCAGTTTCTGATAGTACTGAGTGTCAAATATGTTCACAATGTTAGAGGTAGGTTTAAGGGCACCAGTTTTTCAATGTCTTAACCTCTAATGTGTGCTCCCCCTCCACATTACAAATCTGCATACTATTTTTATTACTGTTCTTTGTAGCTAAGATATCTTTATATTTTGCTCTGCAGAAAATTTTGTAATTTTTTTTTTTTTTTTTTTTGTGAATTTTAAACTTCTCTAATGTTTGAGTTAAATTTTTAAAACTATTATTACGTGTCATGCGTAAGGTTTCAAGTTTTCTGTATCCTGTAAATATTTTACATATTTTTTAAACTTTTTTTGTAATAACATTAGTTATTATGATTTTTTAATAACTTCATTTAAAATTACTTTTTGTAGCTCTCACAGCAAAAATAAATTACTAATGCATTGGAAAGAAATTTTTTACAAGTTTAACATGTAATTTTGCTGATGTATGTAAGGATTTGGTAAAATTAAAAAAAAAAAAAAAAATTCACAGCACAGTGCTCACAAGACTTAAAATATGATATAAAAGTTTTTCTCTCTTCAGTATTGGACATGTGCCGTTGTATATTTTCAGACCCCCCCCCCCCCACAAGCAAAAGACATTGCACTTTTATTCATATGAAATAATATCTTCAGTTTTATACTTCAATGTTATTTTATTTTCACCTTGTAAGTTATCATTTTGCTTCAATTAAAGTTTCTGATTTTTCAAATTTTATTTTCTCACTCATTCTGTATTGTCAATACTTTTTAGCGAACATTTATGCTTTGTATTTACAAAGAAACAGGAAAAAGAATGCCGATAATTTTGCAATGAGCTATTAAAAATATGAAAAAAAAAATATTTTCATTAAATACATTGTCATTATCTTTACTTCATAATTTCAGGTGTTAATTTAATTGATTTTGAAGAAAAATCTTTGAACATAACATAGAGTTTACACTGAAAGTTTTTTAAAAATATGTCCTAAAACAGTTTATTTTGTTACTTCCAGCCCTATCATATTCATGTTCAGAATTTAAGTCTTTTAAAATAGTATGTAGAGGCTATTTTGGTGAAAGTCAGAAAAAAGGATAACCGTTTTCTTCTTTTTGAATTCTTAACAAATTACTTTTGGTCACCTTTTAGTTATTTTTTTGTCACTTTTTAGTCACCTTCGTTTTAAAATTTGTCACCTTTCTCACCTTTTTCTAAGACCATCAGCAGTCCTCGCCCTGCGTATTTTGACAGCCGGAAATGAAGCATGAGCATATTTCCACAGGGAAATCTTGATATCCATATTTGACACATCATCTCCTCTTCTCGGATTTAATGCGGGATTTAGTACTCGAGATTTATTGGCTCAGTTGTCTTGCGGAGAGATTTCCTGCGATCGGCGCCCTCATAATTGATGGAATAGGATGACCCTTCATCAAAGAATGCGGAAATGCTGTTGTCCGGAATAAAAGCGGCAGTGTTGTTGTGAAATGTTCTGTTTTCCCAAGCATTGTATTTTATCCAATTCGTTTGTTATGATTTAGTGGGCGTATGTGTCTTTTAGCCATTTATGTCACCCTGCACTTAGTTTTATTTATTGCAGAAATCTTTTATTTCTAGTTGTTAACTAGTCTTGTATTAGGAAGAAGATCTCTTTTTTTTTTTGAGCAAATAGCTCTATGGTTATTTTCACAGAAGCAGGTATTGTTGTGACTATTATGAAGGAATATTGACACTATTTCATCTGAACAAGACGCATTCAGCATATATGTTCTTCTTGGCGTCTGGTGAATGTCAAATACAAACAAAATATTTATTCTTCGAGGCTGGACAAAACACGTACACACAGACAAAGACAGTAAGTGACTCAACATTTTTCGTACTGGTGACTCGTAAAACGCGATGCAAGCAAAATAGTATTTCTTGACGACACAAGATGGGTAGTAAACACAGGTTATATCTTTCTGGTTCACGAAACGGTGTTATTAACAGAATTCGTATTCTTTATATTCATGGTTACAAGGCCTAAACACATTTATGAGTGGTTCATGGAATTTAGTTCAACCATTATCAAATTTTTGAAATATTCGAAGTAAGAACTATCGGCCGCTTCTAAAGGAATTTATTTTGAGAAATTAGAATCTAAATATTCGTATTCTTTATATTCATTCATTAGAAATTAGAATCTAAATATTCGTATTCTTTATATTCATTCATTAGAAATTACAATCTAAATATTCGTATTCTTTATATTCATTCATTAGAAATTAGAATCTAAATATTAGTATTCATTATAAAGAATTATTATTCTTTATATTCATGGTTATAAGGCCTAAGCGCATTAATGAGTGTCATGGAATCAAGCAACGTAATTTAGATTTTCATTCAATGGGAACAATTTATTTACTTCAGATGGTCATGGATATTAAAATTCACGCGGCGAAATTTAATGGATTCATGTAAATCAAATAACCTAAGTTGGATGATGTAATTCAACATTTCTACCTTTTTTTTTTTTTTTTCAAATTCCTTTTGCGCCTTGCCAGAAAGGTTCCCATTGATAAAATGATGTGAAGGGAAAATGTCCGGTATTTACGATAAAGCCCTCACTGACGGCTGAAGATATTGCCTGAGTTAAAAGATCCTATGCAACCGCTCTGTTTCATCTATGGTCTACCTTTTTGTAATGGGATCTCAGTCATTCAACTTTCATGGACAAATCACAGGAACAAAGAGGGCATACTAGGTGAGACTGAAATTTTCCAAGCATTTGGAACTCCGTCATTTTGAAAAAGACTGCTTCAAGGATTTGTAAGGAAATATTGCCCACCCAATCAAAATGTCAGTAAATAAAATATATACTCATTACTTTCGAAAAAAACCCTCATATGAGAGAGAACTTCATTAAAAATTTTCATCTGATATTTTTCCAATAATGCCCTTTTTTTTTTTTACCATGTACTGTCATAAAAAGGGAGGGGGAAATCTCGTTCATTTTAAAAACACTTTACATTTCTTTTCTTTGAAACTTCCTAGAAATTTTCAACGAATGCTAATTTTAAATTTTTATTTGTTGCATCAAGTTACAATCATTACGTACTTTAACAGTTCTCCATAGTTCTTCCTAACAATGAGTTGCAGATGCGTTATTATCGCATTTTATTAATTAAAATCTTTTATTGAAATGTATGCGATAGCGTAATAAATAGCGAAATTGAATTTTATATATTTCCAATCAAAATTAAGATAACTTGCGCTATTTAATTACATTAATTTACATTCGATGTCAGCAATATTCTACGCTCCAAGATGCTAATTTCCATTGCTAAACTGCTCCCATCTTGTCTGCAGAACGTTATAATGGCCTGATTAGTGTTTGTAAGTGCTGACTTGATAGGTAATTGAAACGCTGATTCTCCTTCACCCTGCAGCGATGGGAGATATTTAGCAGCGTGTTGTATAGCATTGTTTGTGCATAATTGATCCATCAATACTCATTGTTAATCTTCAAATTGCCTGCAAAAAGTTTTCATGCTGGTTTCATTGAGATAGAGTAAAATGATTAAAAGTGCTGAGTTTGCGAATTAATGTTTTATTTTATGGTGTCGAATGAGTTACTTTTGTTAGCTGCTTATGATGCGAGCGAGATTTGATGTCGACAAGGGCGGATCTAGAAATGTTTAACGGGAGGGGCGTTTGATTTTACTACATACATCTTTTACTATACTAGACAACAACTTAACTTGACACTGAACGTCACTACGGGCGGAGCCAATAAGAGCTCACAAGCAGTCAGCGATCTCTTGTAATTCGCCAAGAAGGCTGTGACGTTTTATCTAGATCGTTTTTCATAGGCTAACGTCACGCTGACGTCACGATGTTTTTGTCAAGAAACATTGCAGTGTAGTATACGCGTATCGGTTTCAAATGTTGACCTTTTATGTTTTGGACTGCAATTGCGAAACGTACCCTGAGTGGAGTCTTAAACCTCCCTTCTGCTGGCATTAAAGATATACTTAAACTTCCTTTTTTGAACTTCAATATTGAAAATTTACCAGGGGTGAGCCCCTCTAGAGAGAGACAATAGCTCCCTCGTTTTGTAAAATCTGACGAATTTAGGTCACAGTTTTAACCATTTTACACCGAAAAGAAATTTTTGAATTTAAAAAATACTTTAATTATTCCTTGCAACATATTTTAAAAAGGCATTTTTAAAAAAAATTGATTGTGATTAAAACATTGTTTTTCAGCTTTAACTTCTAAAATTATTTTTTTATGTGGTACTGGATCACAAACCAATGTAAAGTTTATGTTTTACTGGAAAGTGTTGCGGTTTCAATACAGAAAGGATACTTTTTTTGTTTGTAATTGCAAAAGTATTTGCCTGGTATAAAAGTTACATGTTTCTTTTTATTCCATGAAACTTCATTTATCAAAAGCATTAAGATTTTATTGGAGATGTTTTATTAACTGCAGCAATTTTTAAAATTTTGTGCTGCTAAATAAATATGAACGCCTGTAAAATACACATCAACAAACGATTTTTGTTGCTTTTCCTGTTCAATAAATGTTATATTTTGACTAATGTTAGCATAAGATGTATCAATGCAGGATTGGTTCTAAGATGAAAACATTTGTTCAAGTTTTTATCTCCCTTAACTGAAAGAAATTTCAAAACGTCTCATTTTTCTTGTTGTTAGCAAGTATTATTTTGCTTCGTTCGTAAAATTTTTGGTTTAATTTCAGAAAGAGCGCACGGGAGAATTTTTTCCCCTTATGCTGCACGTGAAACGAAAAACGTGATCCCAAGGCACGCTGCAATTGGTTAAGCTTGATAACAATCCTTTTGGCATAAAACTTACTTGTGGCGTAATTCTGTCTTTTTTTGGAGGGGGGGGGGATTTCCTCCATTGATTTCAACAAGACTTTACTTTTTTTGCTTTGCCAAACCCATTTATTGTAAGTACATTAGAACTCCAACTATCTGAATCAACTGGGACCGAACCCCATACGGATCGTGAAAAATTTGTATTATTAGGTTTATATTCCAAAAAATATATGGGGTGGGGGGTATTTTTAATTTACTATATATTTGTCTAAAATGGAAGAAAAAACTTTTTTCGAATGGAAAAGAGCTTTTAATTTTTTGTAAACAGGAAGCACCTTCATACGTTAAACGTACTACAAGTTCTGTACATTGGTACAATATGTATGTACCGTACCGCAAATGAAAGTCATTGCTTTCTGAACATCTAGATGTGTACCGTTTGACTGGCTTCGCAAACGGAATAGCGCATAGCTGCCGTGCTAAGCACAAAAGTGGTATCTGCACTTTTCAACAAAATTGAGTTAGGGCCCTGCTCCACATTGACGTAAAGCAGAAAAATAAAGCAGAAGCGTAAAATGGAGCAAATAGTAATCCTATGGAAAGTACCCGGATTTTCGGTTTCTGCCTTCAGTTTCGGTCGCGTTTTACGCTGATGTGGAGCAGGGCCCTTAGTCACCAGATGGTTCTTTGTCTCGCATTTTACCTACAAAATTATATGGTCCTTTGAGAACGGGAAATATATTTTAAAAAATTCTGAAAAGGTACGATCTGAATCAAATACATGGAGACTCAAAACTTTAAAGAAAAATATCTCAGTTTGAGATCATCTGCAGATACCATTTTTGTGCTCAGCACGACAGATAGACAGAATCATTATTCTGCTAGTCGCAGTACGTTTACGTCTTACTTTTTACTTCCTTTTACTTAGTAAAGGAAGTATTGTGATCACGAAAAAAAATTCACTCAAATTTCGGTCTAAATTTTGATTTTGCTCACCCCCGAATGAATGTCGCGTAGTTTTTTCGACCTATCAGCACGTGCATATGTACCTAACAACATACAAACAGCCGAAAAATCAATTTCGACCACCCCCGAGTAAATTGCGACGAGTTTTCTCGTGACGTCTGTGTATACGTATGTGCGTATGTATGTCGCATGACTCAAAAACTATATGCCGTAGAAGCTTCTGGCTTGGTATGTAGGCTCTGAGGATGGTCTAGTTGTTCACCTCCCATTGTGGTTGCATTCGAATGTTCCCAAGGGGGTATTTTACCCCTTTTTGGGGTAAATCAATGTTAATTTCAACACAGACTCAAGTGATATGAATTGGCGCAATCACTCGGCGACATGTCGCCAAGCTTTAGGTCGCCAAGTGTTTCACGCCAACTTGGCGACATATCGCCAAGTTGGCGACAAATTTGGCGAAAAAACAATTTTTTGAATTTGGGTTCAACTTGGCGCTATTGGCGATATTTTGCGAAAAATTCACTGAATGATATTAAAATCAGCAATATTTAGAAAATTAACCATTGTAAAATATTTTTTGCATTGTTTTGTGGCAGATTAGGGAAGTAAATATTTGAATTGTTACCTTGCTCACTCCAAGCACTTTTTTTAACACTTAAGGCAACTACTAAGGAATTTACACGTAAAAGGAATAAGTAGTGTGGGGTTCATACCAGATTTTTTTCATAAATGTAATTCTGAAAGCAATTCAGGTTTTCAGCAATTTAAATAAAAGGATTTCGGATATAATTGGAGTTCTCACTCTACATTGTTAAGCATCTAAAGGACATTTTTCTACCAAAAAAAAAAATTTTTTTTTGAATTAACTCCTTTTGTAAACAAGCTCTTCACATTACAATTAACATACTTGAGAATACTTGAAGATGATGAATCAAATGCGTACACATATATTACAATAATATCGTTCCATTGATAAGGGATACTCATCTTCAGTATTCCACCAATTTCGTAGCCTGTGGGAAACTATGTGTCGACTTGCATGATATGCACAGTAGTTACTACTGTAATACTGCCTCTAGCTTCAATTTCCTATAAGTCTCCAATAGCACACTAACTTACTGTTAATCCACTCTAAATAGTGCCATGATCAATTAAAGCGACATTTGCAGTTTAATAATGACTAAATGTAGTAATCTTGAAAATATTGTGAATCTGTTTTGCTTTCTTAACTTTTAATAATTAGTCAATAAATCATTTAAGAAACTATAATTTCATCGGTATTGTGTTAATACATGGCAAAACGCAACAAAAATATCCATTTTTGCACAAAAAAAATCTTTTGATGATTTGTATTCTATTTTTAATTTTATACTTTAATTGTACCATGTTTATATTGTTAATCAAAAATAGATAGGTACATGTTCTGTTACATTGAATAAATATTCATGATGTTTTTAGTTGTTGCTTTTAAAGTATTAATTTATTTACATTATTTTTACAGGTAAGTCACTACTCAGAATACATTTTTATGGGAAAACATCTGTGCTTTGGTAAGATTTATTCAATCATTTTGAAATCTGTTGCATAATTTTCTTACATGTATTACAGAAAATTTGGTTCTGATCACAATTTTTGCTATGTTTTAATGGAATCTTAACCTTAATACTTATCTTTAAAAAAATTTTGCATTGAACAGAGTAATCAGTTTACATTTAAGCGGGTATCCTAAAAACTGTTCACAATTTCTTCTATTTCTATTTTTTTCTTTTTTCTTTTTTTTCTTTTTTTTTTACTCCTGACTCTAGCTGTTTGACAGAAAAATAGTACTTTGCTATCAGCTAAGATGACGGCCATAAAAAACTATTTCCGCTCCATGAAACGTCCATAACAACTTGCGATATCCGGTGTCTGGTATTTTATTGTCGGCTGTGATTTCTGTCCTACTTTTTCCTAAATTTTTCTCTATTTCAAAAGAGTTTCCATGAAGTTTTTCTTTTTAAAATTCTGTTTAAACTCGCCATATTTTACACCAGAAAGAGAATTGGCTTTATTCTTTAAGAACCTTTCTAAGTTGGAGATTTTGTGTTAGGTGGTTGTAACACTACTTGCAAAAAAAAAAGCTATAACACATTACGCATGGATTGATGCTTTTGTGTTAAACATTTAGGAAATATTTGTTTTGATTTTCCTTTATCTCGATTTCTTTTTCCTTATAGTTTTAAGATTGATTTAGCTGGTTCAGTTTCTACACTAGGGAACATTCTGTAAAAATAGCTAAAGAAAACGAAAAAAATGATATTTGAATTATAAGTTAATAATTTCTTTCCAGTCTTAATAATAAATGTAAATTTGGTTTTTATGTTTAAAAGTATTTAACCCTTAAACCCAATTTAATATTACCTTTTGAGCAAGAGAACAAATAGAGCCAAAATTTAAATCTCATCAAAGCGTTTTTAAAGCTCTTTATTAACCATTAGAAGAAAGATAAGTGAAAAAGTTAATCTATAAGTTTTGTTAATGCAAATCCTATTTTTGCCACTCTGGTCAAAACTGACAAAAACCTTTTTTGGTCGGGTGAATCTGCCAATACTGTTTCTTACTTTTATGTGACGGAAAGTAGAATTACTTTAAATTCGCCACTTTATTTCAAAAATTGTAAATGAAGGAAATCGCCGAAAGCCATTTTGTGCTGAGGTAGCCTGCGCAGAATCAAGGGAAAGATGAAGCAGATGAACTCGAAAGTACAAATCATCACGCTTCGTATGTTTGACCGCCGGATAGAAATTGCAAATTCTGATAGTAACAAATAGGGTCTTGCTCATTCTTCATAGCTTATATCGTCTCGAAACATCTAGAAAAATGACTTTATATGCGTTTAATAATGAGTAAAGAAATGATGTAGGTTAAATGATCTGAATGGAAATTACAGGAAATATAATAATATCTGATTTTAAAACCAGCTCTTTTCAGAAATGAACGAGCCTACTTTCTCGTATACCAACATCGAAATTCCAGCATCTGATCTATATTCTATTTTTTAAGGCTGCAAATGTATGTCCTCGCCGAGATATTTCGTTAAAAAAAAGTTTTTTCGAATTGAATTTTTCTCCCAAAAGTTATTAGCGGGACTGGTTTTTTGACTGCTTAAAATTGAACGAAAAATTGATCAATATCTAAAGTCAAGAACAGAAATGAGGTGTCCTCGCCGAGATACTACGAACAAAATGAAAAAATAAAAGTCAAATCAGACTGCTCATCCAAAAGTTATTAAGGAGACAGACAGACTAACTGACAGACACACATTTTTCACGTCTCAAAACCCCACTTTCCGATTTTTAAATTTTCGATATTTATTTCATTATTTTATTTGCTTTCGACCTTTTTTTTTTTTTGACTTCGCGACATTCTTACGATGCATTAAACCGCTTTTCCTACTTTTTTTTTTTGCGTGCTAAAAAGAAAAGTAAAATTCACCTCTCGTATAGCTTTTTGAAAATGACTTTACACGTAATAATCATAAGCACTTTTGCTCAAGACTCAAGAATGAAAAAGTACAATGACAGATTCAATTTGCTACGATACAATTTAATCAAATACGCTAAAACAAATATGTGCGGCTTTAATGATTTGTTAATACACCAGCCAAAATTGTACAACTTGAAATTGAACTAAGGTTGTTGCTATACACAGAGATTACAGATTTTCAATGCCGATGTGACAGGGACATAAAGCCATGAGACGATATTAAACCAAAGTAGAAAAAAAAAATCTTTTAATTTTAATATTGATTTCTATGTAAAATATCATACGTTGAATCAAGCTATACAATTATTTTTATTTTAAAAAAAATTAGACCTCTCAAACATTTATTCCATGTGTACTCCTATGATCATTTCTTGTACGAAAAGAAGTTATGACGAGTTGCACTTTCTAAAAAAAAATGTCTTGTTTCTTAAATCCCCCACACGTACTACATCAGTGACCATATCAATTTATAACGCTTGAATCGAGAAAGTATCTTGCCTGCGCTGAATGCTACACTATCAATCACACATAACATACGCAACACGATATCTATAAGCAGCATATATTTCATCTATTTCTTCAAGTTGCTGGAATCGGATGTTCTTAGAATTTAAATGCCTTCTCTGCTCATTTTTAGCCTACTTTCCCGTTAAAAATAAAAGCAAGACGAAAAAAGTATTAAAAGTGGCTTAATGCATCTAAAAAATATCGCCAAGTCCAAAAAATATCGCCAAGTCCAAAAAATATCGCCAAGTCCAAAAAATATCGCCAAGTTAAAAAAAATATCGCCAAGTCCAAAAAATATCGCCAAGTTAAAAAAAATATCGCCAAGTCCAAAAAATATCGCCAAGTTAAAAAAAATATCGTCAAGTCCGAAAAATAATGCCAAGTTAAAAAAATAAAAAGTTGAAATGAATATCGAAAAATTAAAAATTTGAAAGTAGGGTATTGAGATGGGGAATTTGTGCGTCGGTCGGTCGGTCTGTCTGTCTGTCTGTCTGTCTGTCCCCCCCCCCTAATAACTTTTGAATGAACATTCCGATTTGGACAAACTTTTTTTTTTGTTGGAAAGATCTCGGCGAGTACAGCTCATTCCCATATTTGATTTTTCGATTTGAACAATTTTTGGTTCAACTTTGAGCCGTTCAAATAATTGGTCCCGCGATACTAACTTTTGAATGAACAGTCCGATTTGAACAAACTTTTTTTTGTTGGAAAGAACTTTTCAAGGATACTTCATTCCCGTATTTACATTTCCGATTTGAACAATTTTTCATTCAACATTGAACCGCTCAAGCAAGCTGTCACCCCTAATAACTTTTGAGTAAACAGTCCGAAAAAAAAATGACTGACTGTGCAGACAATTTTTTGTTTATTTATTCATTTGTTTTATTGAATTTATTATTATTATTATTATTATTTTTGGCAGACGATTTTTTTGTAACAAAAATGTTTCATTCACGAGGGCATTTTATTCTTTATTTATATTTAACAACTGGCAACGGATTAAAAGTGAAATTCGAGACATTTTATCAACGGACGAGGTTTTTTTTTCTTTTTTTTTTCTTTCTTTGATAAAATGTGTTTTGATGTACTTTGTACTTTTAATTTTTTTTTGAAAACAATTGAGGAATTTTTCTACGGAAGAACTGTAACAGTTACATTCTTTAAAAGGTGCGACAAAACTTTATTTATTCATTTATTTACTTTTTATGTGTCTATTTCATCTGATGAGAGGGGTATATTTTGCTTTTAGAAATCAGCTTCAAGTGCTAAAAAGGTATGTTTGACATAATTTTTAGTCTTAGATAATCAAGAGAATAATGATCAGATGCTAGAATGCCGATGTCGATGTACGGGAAAGTAGGCTCGTTTAGTTCTTGACAGAACTTCTTGTTAATTGTATATTCTACATTCTATGTAATTTCAGAAATAGAAAATATGTGACAAAGTTTAAATGACATTTGAAAGCAGATTAATTCCCACAAATATTTAAAACCTAGCACATAAACATATAAACACAACTAAAAAATAATTTTTAAAAAGTAATGAATTGTTCCGAAGAGAAAAAATATTTTTCAAAAACAGCTACTTTTTAATGAAGTGGATTATTTTGACCCTTTCGTAGCATATGAGTTTAACTTACAGAATCGACTGCGAGTTATCACGTAGTAGTTGGATTCTCAGTTTTTGTTCAGATTCTAGTGAATAAGTATTATAAAGACATAAATAAAGACATTTGGCTTCTGGAAAATTACCAGTGAATCAAGATTGCCTAACAAGTACACTGTGGTCTTAGATAAGCTCATATGCTACGAATGTTTCGCATTTTGCCATTCGACGTGTTAGTGCGAAAATCGGTTATGTTCGAAAAACGAGTAAAATTTTTCTTTTGTGTCTTCCTGTGTGATTACAACTTCTTAAAGTGTTTCCTTTATGCCCTTCAAATATGTGCATGCAGATTCTGAAAGTGGTTTCTATATTTAAAATTTCCTTGAAATTAATCATATTAGGTCAAAAATATTCTTTTGGGCTCTCTACTCTTTCTAGTTATTATTCTTATTACCATGGGATTTATGGTAATCAAAATGTTTTGAAAAAATAAATACATTTTTGTTAAATGCAAGTAAGATTACAAAAAGTCTTGTTTGACAAGGTCTGCTCTTTTATGCATGAACTCAGCCATATTTTAAAGAAACATGGCGGGCATTCCTATATAGTGTATTTCCGTACCCTTTTAAACTTAAAAGAGTTGTACATACATATACTTATGACATTAATTGGATTTATCATTGATAAATATGTTTTTTTCTTTTACCTTTCATCCTACAATGCCTTAGTTTATGATCATTATTTATTTAGGAGAGACAACCTTTGTAAATAATAAATGTAATTGTGTTCAAGTCGAGTTCTTTGAGTTCACCATGATTAATCTTTCTTACAAGATTGTACTAACTTCATTCAAATTCTCTAAATTAATTGAATGCGTCGCTTTTCCTATTCTGACGGGTATTAGATTCTAGTCCTAAATGCCATTTGGAACTTTCACTTGATCTCTTTACCGAGTTGTCTCAGTGGAGAATGACTTAGAAGTCTTCGAAATCTTCTTAAAACTTTAAATCAATCATTCGTTTAGAGTTTGTTTGAAGTGTTATGTTTCCAGAAATAAATCTGAGAGACATAAATTATGAATGCCATATTTTCAGCTAAAATCTTTTACGCGAATAATCATATCATTCTTATTTGATGGGAGTTTGTTTTTGGAACGAATAAATAGATAAAATCATATCAAATATATAGAACCACATCACGAGAAGACAAACTAATGATCAAATTTTATTAAAATGATATTTTCGGCCACATATTTTACTTTTAAACAAGAAAAATTACTTTGTCTGCTAAATAATATGCTGCTAAATAAGCTGCTCAGAAAAGGTTAAAATAAACTTATTTTGAAAAATGTTAGGAATAGTAAAAATTCAATTTCTGACATTGAGATCGCGTTATTGCTATTCAAATTTAATTTAATAATACAATGAGTTTACTTTTTAGTTTAAGTATAACATTTATTAATAGAAGCACATATAGAATCTCACGTGTTAATTCAAACGCTAAAAACACTGTAATTATAAAGCTTTCTCTCCCTATATATATATATATATATATATATATATATATATATATATATATATATATATATATATATATATATATATATATATATATATATATATATAAATTAAAAATGTTAATCCAATTATTTCACTTTGGGGTGTTCGTGTGATTTCTTTTCTTTTCTTTTCTTTTCTCTTTTTAGATAATGATTTTTTTTCGGACACAACAGTTTAACTCCTTCGTAGTCGACTCTTGTATTTTGTATTCCTCTGTAAAATCTACGAAGATGTCCCTTAATTATTTCTCTTTAAGGTGGAACATGTTTACTTTTTGGGTGCGTGACGAGCTTACTAAGTCTCGTTTAATGGTTTTGTGTTGCTTTTTCTCTGCTCATTTGTCTTGTAGTACAAACCATGTTTAAAGAACAAAATTAAGTTGTTTGCGGAAAGTCTTTTCCCTCTCATTTACTTATTTTTCTGTTGCACTGTAGGTATTTTCTTTTTTTCTTCTTTTTTCTTTTTTTTGTCATTATTTTGTCATTCTTCTTTTTCTTTTTTGATTAGATGACTTCTTTTCTTATTGGAGTTTTTGAGGTGTTTTAATGCTTAACATTCCCGGATTCAGTGGTTGTGTACATTTTGCTTCTTTACTATATTACTTCTGCATACTAGTTCGAAAATGAGACCAAAATGCATCCTGCATTTTCTGAACTTCGTAAAGTTGTTTTTCCAAAGAGAAAAATGTTCATTTAACAATAAAGAGCAACGGAAAACTAAAATAAGTGATATTTGAAATGAATGTTTTTTTTTTTTTTTTTTTTTAATGTTTGATAAATAATTAATTTTAAACTAGTTTCAAACGAAATATTTTTCAATTGTTTTCTCCTTCAAAACTATGTGTCAGTTTCGTTAAAATAAATAAATAAAATGTGTACGGTCTTTTCAAAGTTTCTCTTTTCAAAGGTTACTTACTATTATATGTGCTGGTGTACAATTAACAAAAAAAATCTACCTCAGACTTGCTAAATTCGTTGAGATAGAAATAATGCGAAATTCATGATGTTTTACCTATATTTTTTGCATATTTATCAAAGAAGTAATATTTTAGTTTTTGATTAAATATTTTCTCAACACAACGAGGCTCTAAAAATATGTAACTAGAAAATCTTGACAGTTTTCGTGAAATTGTAAAAGTCTCGTAGGGGTTATGGGAAACGTTTTATCAAAAATGTTATTATCAGTGTATTACTTTTGTTTAATTGCTAGCTACCTGATCAAAATACTACTGAACTGAGAATATTTAAATGGTTTGAAATTGTTTGCTGGGAGGGGGGGGGGGGCTAGTCTCGTCATGATTATACCATTTAATTTTGATGCTGAATAGTTAATTTTTTCGCAAAATGTTGCTATCTAATTTTGATAAATCTTTAGTCTTTAACATCAAGTGAAAATGCATTTTCCGTAAACAAGGAGGTGTGAGAAATGCCGACCTTTTGTTAATGAATATATGCAAGTACTTATTTCATGTATTAAAAAAATCGTTGATTTATTGACTTATTAGAAAATTATCTACATTTTTAAGAAGATAAATGGGAAATTTCCAAAGAAGAAATGCAAAATTCACATCAGGAAATAAAATTTTAATAGGATCAAGTCCCGAAGAACCGATAGTTTTTTTTTTCTTTTTCAATTATTTTTTAACCTAAAACTGCTCAAGGTGCTCACCTGCTCAAATCTCCTGTTTTTCTTCTTAGATTTGCTCTAATATTCATTTATATTATATTTCAAATTCATATTTACGAAATTTATCAAATTCCCGTTTTGTCTCTGTTTATGAAATACGTTTCTCTATACTGTTAATATGACTATTTTATGTTTTTCAAAAGATTTATTATGGTTGAAGTAAAAGCAAAAATAAGAATTGAAGTAATAGCTGAAAAAATAAAAATAAATTCTATGTAATAAAAGTTTATCAAATATAAGATTGGATACATTTTTAAATTTATTAAAAATAAAATTGAACCGAATGTGTTTTCAAATGAAAAATTTTTATCTAAAAATATCATTCTAATAAAAATATTTTATGCGAACCAATTTTTGAATTTAAGAAGATGTTTCAACGGATGATTTAATATCTTTCATCATAATACAAGTTCAACTTTTTCGGAATAATATTACTTCACTTCTTAATTTGGAATGTTTTGTGGATCGAATTTTATCTCCAAGTTCTGTACCGAGTTCTAGAGAGAGAGAGAGCATCCAAGTATCGATTGCATCTTTAACATACTGTATTAAAAATAGCAAAGTAGGTTCGATTTCCTATTGTAAAAAAAGTTTCATTCTGTTATTTTTTTTCTAAACATTGCTGCTCGTTCGTTTGGGAATAAAGCCTAACTCGGAGATTCCGTATTGAGTTTTCGTATGCTAAAGGAAATCAATATCACTAAGAGAAACGAAAATATGATAAAGAAAAAAAGCAAAACTGCACAGATACATTTTGTGCAGGATTTATTTTTAGTTTTGGTGGTTGTTGTGTTCGCCATCGGTTTTAGGTTATCTTTATTTGTTGTTTTTCCTCTGCGTGCGCTGGACATTTGTTTCGCATCACAAATTGTGTAATAGTTATTTTCGAATAAATGGTGTAAATATTAGACAAAAGTAGCCTTTTGAATGAGGATGTTTTCTTCAGACAAAAGTAGTATTTTTAGTCACTGATATTGATAGACAAAGTCAAAAAAATAACTTGGGTCAAGAAAATACTTTTTTTCCCAACAGTTAATTTTTAATTATATTTTTTTTTAATTATCCGATTTCTAAAACGAAGTAAGATCTCGCATGGCTTCACAAATGAAGAAACTTTGGTGCAAAGACAGGGTGACGCATCAACCATTTTTGATCTCTATGATTGTGGAAAATCTGATTCAGAATGCTGGCTTGTCGAAAACTGGCCTTTCTGAAGCTAACTTGCTTGTGACGTCAGTAGCAAAAATGAAACTTCTGCTAAGTCACCCCAAGTTTTCGACCGTGTTCTTTTTTTGAAAAACGGGAAATTCTATGCTGTAGCGTTCCAAGCTTGCGTGTTACCAGGGTGGTAATTTGCGTTTTCATCTTCCCCCGCCAAAAAAAAAAATGATTTATGAAAACATAAAGTTTAATTTTCAAGGACAACTTATTTTTGCAGAGTAACGAAAATTTAAATTTAAAAACAAGTATAGATTACGATTGCATATGATGAAATTTTTATTTTGACGCACATGTAACCAACCTGCCATATTGCGCTCTATTTTTCTTTAAATTGCATAGATTAGTTTTTAGTTTATATATATATTGGAGAAATTTTTCAGAATCTATATATAAAAGAAAGTCTTATTAGTTACACTATTTTAACTCAAGAACGGCTGTACCGATATGACTAAAAATTGGTGGGTAGGTAGCTTAGAGCCAGGAGACGGACCTAGGCTATAATTTATGTGTGTCAGTTACATAAATAGAAAAAATGTCTTATTGACTAAGCCTTTTTACTAAGCCGTTTTTGACACCTCCATGGCTGAGCGACATAAAGCACACGTTCTGGCAGCTTCCAGAGCGCTGTAAACAGGTTGTAAGTTAGCGGTGCGTTGAGTGTTATTTAGCTTTTTTGTGAAGTAAATTAAAAACAGACGCGTTACTTCCCTTGAAATTTACATGTGATAAGCTGTCAGAAACGATTGTCACTTAAGAGTTTTTACCCCTCTGAGGCTGAGAGGTGAAAGCGAGTGGTGGGATAGCTCCTGGACTGCAGTTAAAGAGGTTGTTCTTCTTACTACTATACAAAAATTTGTTTGGATGGATTAATGGATGGAGCAGTCAGTTGATAAGCAGTCCGAAAAAATTATCTTTTTAACTAAGCCTTTTTTGAGCCTCTATCGCCGAGCGACATAAAGCACATGTTCTGACAGCTTCTGGAGCGCAGTAAAATAGGTTGTGAGTTACCGGTGCATTAAGGCAGGAATTCAAGTGAAACACGGATGATCGCAACTTACCAATGCAATCGCAAATTCTCACATTTGGATTACAATCGTTAGAGATGCGATTCTAATGTAATTCGAATTCCTGGAGCGATTGCAATTTGTAATCGCCTCGAAGTGATTGCAATGGTGTTTCACTTGAATTCCTGCCTAAGTGTTATTTGACGTTTTTGTGATGCAAATCTATGCATATATAACAGAAAGGCCCCTTCAGTTACAATATTTATGACTCAAGAACGGCTGTACCGAATTGAAAAATTCTTTTTTCGCATTGAATAGGAAATAAATTTTTAGATGAATTGAAGTGAAGTTAAGTTTAGGTTGTAAATTACAAGGCCAATCCTTAAAAGTTTGTGGTTTGAATCTAGAACATCACGGTTTTTCGAATGGTCAATTATATGCGGCATGTTCACAGGTCGGAAGACCATCTGCGTTGTTTGTTTTTGCAAAAAATGTTGTGTATCACAAGGTACTTAAGTGAAGAGCAGCCTATGTACTAAAATACAGAAACAATAATGAATGATTAATGTAGGTACTTATTTTTTTTTTGTATTGTATTTTCTAATAAAAAAAAACTTAATAAATTTAAAAATTTGCTTATTTATTGCCTTTAAGGTGGAACAGAGTTCGCCGGGTCAGCTAGTTAAAAATATTTATGGTGTACTCTTGTATTGAACTAATTTTTGTTTTATCTTTTTTCATTGTTTATGCATTTTTACAGGAACTAGACCATTTTCCCCAATAAAGAAGAAAAACACTGAACATTTGTAGGAATAGAAAGTAGGCATAGGGCATACTATGAATTCTAATTATTCCTGAATTTTAACTGCTTTTTGATTTGAAATATAAAACTGTAATAGGTTTATAAGCCAAAAACTTATATATGTCTAATTGCAAATTGTTCCAAGATACCCTTTCTATGACTGATGCTGACTGTGTTCTATAATTAAATTCGTGAGACTACTTTGATCTCAGAATACATTTTGAGG
This sequence comes from Uloborus plumipes, assembly GCA_038373865.1. Taxonomy (NCBI): domain Eukaryota; kingdom Metazoa; phylum Arthropoda; class Arachnida; order Araneae; family Uloboridae; genus Uloborus; species Uloborus plumipes. Next base: position 67,368 of record JAXGGA010006165.1, read on the forward strand.
ACTTTTGACGCTAGAATTAAGTTTAGATTTTAAATTAATTTGCTCCAAAACCGAACCATAAGCTTGATTTGCTCCAGAATCGAATTATTTATATGAATATATTTTTACTATTTCGTCAATTTAGTTCAAGATAATATATATAAATATGTATATATATATAAATATATATATGCACACACACACTTGCACTAGTTTACAATCTACATCGTTTCACTTTTATATTTTGACCCTTAAAGCTCATGAGTAATTAAATAGATATTTGTCAAAACAGAAATGACAGTTTATTTTCCAGTTCATTTATTTAACGTCACATTTTAAATTGCATTCCTTTTATTTTAAGCTACTTATTATAAGACAATTAACTTTGGTTCTCATCCTCGTAGTATTTGCAGTAGAATAACGAAGAAATTTTAGTAAAATACCAAGTAGGCTGTACTTAGCGTTTCCTAAACCCCTTTGAATCTTGACTTTGCAGAGGCAAATTATGCTCCAAAACTTAATTATTTGTAACAAGATTGATCGTTTAGAAATTTTAGAAGTTCATTTGCCTCACATTTCCAACTTTTGCTTTACTGCTGCTACTTTGAGTTTCTTTTTTCGCATAAATGCTCCGCGCTATCGAGTTCGAAAATTTCCTTCAGAGTTTTAAAGTCAAATTGTATTTTCCGCAGTGAAGATGCTGAGTTTAATAAAGATCTTTCCTTCCAATTAAGCGGTTAGACCTTGTGGAGCCTTTTGAAGTTAAGTTTCTTATGGGAGGTTGACGGCCAGGATGAGCTAGAAAGGAACGACAGCTGGTCTAGCGATGAGTTAGAACAGAAAAGCGTGCCACTTAATTCCTTGAAAGCGCATCCTCAGAGCTTTGTTTAAATATTAACTGGACTCTCAATTGCAATGTTTCTTAACTATGGAGAAATAAGCTGAGACCAAGCACATAAAGTAGTTCCTTGCCTGGTGTCCTAATTCCGAGTGAAACTAAACTCTTCGATTTAGAAATCGGATTAGATTGTTAAATCTATGCATATTTAGCCCTTTTTTGACATAATTTCCTTAAATGTTTTAAACATTTTCAATTTTACGAGCGGCGCACTGGAATACATCCATTTCAATTGAACGGACCAACCAATGAGACGTTTGACGTTTAATCTGTTAACTCGATTTTCCTGGATTTTTCGTTCGCACGATGGGACGTCATTACCAAATTAAGTTGAAGTTCAGTACAGTAATTCAACTGTAACGAAGCATGCTTGGCGAAACCTGCTACCGTGTTTTCCTGTTAACCAAAACGCTGGCGTTTAAAATCACCAAAGAAAGCCATATGTTTTTAATATTTAAAAAAATGGTAATCGCGGGAATGGCTGGCAGAAGTTATGCTTTTATTGAATAACATAAGCTTATAATGTTGGAGTTAATAATGTTAAATTAAATGAAACTTAGATCAATTTGTTGTGTCAAAAACCATCAACATGATTTAGCTTGTGTTATTAAATAAAAACATCGCTTTTGTCGATCAGAACCAGGACTGCTAATGTTTAAAGCTATATTTCTTCTCACTTTTACGTATACTATATTCTACTAATTTTTCCATTGTGTTAGTAAGTACTCTTACTACGTTACAAACAGCAAAATGATGTTGAATGTTCTTACATTTTTGGAAAAAATTGACAGATCTTTTGATTGCTAAAATAATAATAATAGTTATTGATATCTGTGCTATTCATACATTATTCGTAAGTTCGCAAGTAGAAAAATAATCAATTTAAATTTGCTGTTATTTAAACCATTCGGAATCTACCACCTAATGGAATTCGCTCCTGATGAGTTCTACTTTGGAAACCACTTCATTTAGAATGTGCTAAAGTGAAAACGTGTAAGGTAAATAAAAGTCACTTAAAGCACAGTGCAACGTATATTGACGTAGTAATTCTTATTTAGGTTTCATTTCAAAGTTTAGGGAATGATACAGTGAAAAAAAAAAAAGATATTTTGACTTGGAAGTATAACAACTTTTACCACGAATTTGTTTAATTTCTTTATGATACATATCAATAAAATTCTTTAGAAAATAAGTAAGGATAATTATACAAATTAATGTTGCATTCGTTACTAAAAATTGCAAGGCATGGATAAAACAAACGTAGAATGCGTATTGAACAGATGATTTAAAATTTAACCATCACTGATAAATTAACCTTCACTACCTATATAAAAAAAGCGAAAAACTTTTGAAATAGCTCCTGCACCTGAAGATTAAAAATGCAATTAAAAATAATTTCAGTAGCAGCAGCAACACAATAAAATTTTTAGCTTAAAGCTTGTGCAAAGAATATCTTATTTTCTTTTGTAGAACACTTTTGTCTCCATTCTCATTACGGTGATAGGGAACAATTAAAGAAGAAATAGAAGTACGTTACTTAAGATTGTCCAAAAAGAGTTTTTTATGTATTAGAACGTTTAAATTGGTTTCTCTAGTTTCCATTATTTTTCCACTTTTTGCATTGTACAGAGAACATTTCATTATTATTTAGATTACCTATCTTTATCAGCTTGGTTTTTGTCTTGAAAAAAAATTACTGCTAAATTAAATCCTTCTTTTTCAGCTTGAGTAAAAGAAACTTCTTCAGCAGCTTCCTTTCTCAGTAAATTAATTTCGTTCCCCTGCTTTTCTTTGATTAACTAAAACTTGATAGTTTTCCCAAACTTTTAACTTTTATTTCCATGCAATCAACTCATAAAAGTTGCCAAATTGCTATTAAAAATAAATTTTGAATTTTTTTTAATTACATTGCCTTTTGAGCCTACATTGTTTTAATTTGGATATAAGCTTATGTTTAATTCTGGTTTAAATTAAATAGTAAGGAACACAGAGGTCTAAATAATATGAAGTACAATGAAATTACTTACTAAATACTGAAAGTAGCGCGTTTTAGCTCTTTATATTACTAAGCCCTGCAACAATAGAACTATAATGATTGAAGTAATTACGCATTACTAGAACAGAAGAAGAGAGCGAGAGAGAGCAGGCAAATGTTTACTGTTTCCATAAATTGGAAGGTCTGTTAAATGAAACAGTTTCGATTGATTTCAGTGAGAATCTATGCGTACTTCATGCTTTAGATGCTGATAAAAGTACCTTTAACTTAGTCTATTTTGAACAAAATGTGTACTTTTAATTGCAAATTTGTGAATTTGGACTTCTCCCCATCTGTTGACTGTCCAAAAGTAATCATTTACTTGCTGCTGCATTCTATCATGTTAATGCGAATTGTAGACACTACTAGGGATGCACCGATAAGCAAATTGGCCGATTACCGATTACCGATTAATCGGTCAAGCCGATTAATGATTAAATTCGTTGTTTTCAGTACTACCAATTTCACCGTTGCAATTTTTTTTCGTTTTTTGTTACAATTTTAACTTTTGAAATAGTTGCTAATTTTTTCTTCCATTTTCCTAATTTTCCCAAAATAATTTCAAAATTTTGTCAAATTTCTCTGAACTAATTTTCACTTTTTTGTCAATAATATTGCATTAACACATTGCTAATTATACAAACTAGACATGAAAATTCAAAAAAAAAAAAAAAAGGAGGGGGAGTCTGTGTGGTGAGCAGAGCAATCCAATTTTGAAGTTCTTTTAGTTTCAATTTTTCAATTATTAGTAGCTATGTTATTCAAGACTTTTATTCTTTGTGAAAATTGAAGATGATCTAAAAGCAAGGATAAAAGAATCGACACATGAAAAATGTTGCTACATTATCTATGTGCATTTTTATTCAAAATAGGAGAATTAATGTATTAAAAACTTTACATGAACGGTGAGGATTATTATTACTGTTAATAAAATTATTCACCATAATTTCTTTGAAAAAGGTTTACTTTAAAAAATAACATTTAAAAAATATTTTTTCCGCCGATTAATCGGCCCGATTTTGCCGATTATTAATAATCGGCAAAGTGGCCGATTATGGCCGATTAATCGGTACTGCCGATTAATCGGTGCATCCCTAGACACTACAAATATCCAGAAATGATGATTTGATATCTTTTAGTAAAAGGGAGAAAATAGTAGGATGTCAACAACAATTGGATGAAGTAAAATGCATATTTGTAAACAAACTTCCAATAAAATTAACACTTAATTGCAACTTGATTTTTAGAAGTCATGAAAAAAATAGACAATACATAAAGTAAATAAATGAATAAATAAGGGACTTTTTAAAGAGAAAAAGTAAATGAATTAACAAATGAAGAAATGCGTATGTGATTTAATAATTGAATACATATGTAAATTAAATGAACTATTTCACTTTGCCCCATTCACTTTGCCTCTCATGCACTTCACACATGATAGTGAACATTTAAAATCAAACCATGCTTCATGTTCATAAAATAAGTACTACACTGGACAATAGGGTGGAGCGAAAAAAACAAAGTTTTTATTTTCGAATCGTAATAGTGCGGAAAAGTTG